>JAKSZT010035887.1:335459-419772 GCA_026826555.1 Tolypeutes matacus | reverse complement strand
CTTCCCTTCTGATAGTATTTTTTAATCATGAATAAGATTTGATTTTTACAAATGCTTTTTTTTTTTTCATTTATTGACATGGTAATTAATTTTTTTCTCCCCTTTATTCTGTTAATAAGATTAACTTGATTGGTGTTCAAATATTAAATTGACATTTCTTTTCTGGGATAACACCTACTTGTTCTGATTTATTAGCCTTTTGATATAATGCTGGATATGATTTGCAAATATTTTTTGAGGATTGTTGAGTCTATATCCATGAGTAATATTGTTTTATAATTTCCTTTTCTTGTAGTATCTTTGTCAGATTTTGTTGGTAACGGGGTATGTTGGCCTCATAACAAAGTTTTGGGAAGCATTCTATCCCTCTCTATTTTCTGAGTTGGAATAACATTTCTGCAAAATTAATATTGTTTATATTTTAAATTGACAAAATTCACTAGTGATGCTACCTCTAAGCATAAAAATGAAGTTTTATTTCTCTAGGATATACTTAAATTACTAATTCAATTTCTACACTTACTATAGGTCTATTCAGGATTTCTATATATATATATTTTTTTGTATTAGTCTTGGTAAATGATGCTTTTCCAGAAATTTATCAATTTAATCTAAACATTGGATTTTTGAAAAAATGACGTTAATAAAGTTTCCTTTTCTCCTTTAAATATATATATATATATATATAGGAGTTGCAGTGTCAGCTACTCTTTCATTTCTGAAGTTTTTAATTCGTGAAGTTATTCTTTTTTTTTCTTCTTTAAATCAGCTAGTGGTTTATCAATTTTATTAGTTTTTAAATATTCAAGTTTTGACTTTCTAATTTTTTTACTGTCTTTCCCTCCTTTCTTTCATAATGTCTGCTTTTATCTTTATTATTTATTTCCTTCTACTTACTTTAGGCTACTTTGTCTTCTTTTTCTAGCTTTTTTTAGTTGGAAGCTTAGGTAATTGATGTAAAACCCTTCTTCCTTCTTACCGTAATAATTTAAAGCCATATATTTCTATCAAAACACTGCTTTTGCTGCGTCCCACAAATTTTAATATAGTGTGTGTCCCTTACCATTCAGTTAAAAATATGTTTTAGTTTCTCTTGTGACTTCCTTTTGGGCACATTGGGAATTTAGAAGTGTATTGCTTAAAGTCCAAATCTTTTCTAATTTTCAGTATATTTTTACTGGTGTTAAATTCAATTCTGTCATGTTCAGAGAACATACCCTGTATGATTTCAGTCTTTTGAAACTTAATGAGATGTTTTTTATGAAGCAGCATTTATCTATTTTGGAGAATATTCAATATGCATTTGAAAAGATGTGATTCTGAAATTGCTGAACAGTGTTTTGTAAATGTCAATTGAATCAGTTTGATAGTTTTATAATCTTTCACCTTCATAGTGAATTTTGTCTATATATTCGATCAGTTATTGAAAGTGAATGTGAAAAAATTCAGATATGATCATAGATTTGTCCATTTTCCTTTCATCCCTGTCAATTTTTGTTTCATGGATTTGAAGTCATGCTATTAGATGAATGCACATTGACCTATTATTTTAATTTCCTTTTGCTGATTTAAAGTTTTTATCACCTATGTATGTTAATATTCTATTTCTTGAAGTTAATTTGTCTGACCTTAGTACAGGCATTACAACTTCGTTTCTTTTAATCTTTGTAAGATGCATGCTTTTCAATCCTTTTACTTTTCAGTTTGTCTGTGTCTTTGGTTAAAGTGTATTTTTTTAAACATAAAGCTGTTTCTTTCTTTTTTATCCACTCTCACCAACTTGTTTCACTTGGGGCCTTTAGTCCATTTATATTTAATGTAATTATTCATATTTTTTGTTTAATTCTGCGATCTTGCTATTTTTTTCTGTTTGCTTTTATCTGCATTACTTTAAATTAATCAAGTTTTAAAGTATTATTATTATTCCATTTTATTCCCTCTCAACTTTTTTTGCTATATTTATCTCTAGTATTTTTAGTGGTTGCTCTTAGGTTTGGACTATGGACTGTTAACTTATTACACTCTACCTTCAGTAAATTTATATTAAATCACCTCATGTAAAATGTAGAACCTTTTTGACAGCAAATTTCCATTTGCTCATGGTTTAAGGAGGTAAGCAATTTGCCTATCTACCCTACCTGCCTTTCCTGGGGCATGCTCCGAGCAGGAAAAGGAACACAACAGGCACATGACCCAGTTTAGGCTCTTATCAACTTACCCTCTGAGCAAAGAGACTAATGATATATGCTTGGATAGAGACTTTATCTATTGAATGCCATTTGCAGAGTGTCTCTGGATAAAGAATTACTTATTGTAAATAAATGCAAACTCTGTCATACATGGCTCCTTGAAGGATGTTAAATAAGTTATACTACTTGCTGAGGTATGAAATGAGATGCTTTTAATTTATATCTCCTGCCACCGATTGTGATGTAACCACCTCCCTTATTCTGGGCCAAAGTGTCTGTTTAATGCAGGAAGAAAAGATGAGGGTTTCAGTGGAAATCTGGAGACATTTATCAAGCCCCTCTCCTCTGGTGGAACTTGAACACCAACTCTATCTGCCCTGCAGTGAGCTGCTGCTAAACTCTTGGATCAGCTCTCAGCCTCCCAACTGTCACATTTCTTTGGGTTCTACGGAATCTTACTCTATACATGCCCAATTCATAGGTCAGCCAAGGGTTGGAGGGCAAATTTTACCTATATTTTGGGTCTCTCTGCCTGTGGTTCCCTCTGTTTGAGGATTTTTCCATAAATTACCAGCTGTTCCAGCAGCCACAAATGCGGATTTCCTATTTCTCAGCTCAATAAGACTTTTGCTTTCTGCTTGAGCTCTATCTGCTTCCCTTGAGGGGAAACTCATATAAATGTGGACCTTACCTGTTGTGATTCTCTTCTAAGAGAGATTGACTCTCCTTCAGTTCTGACTGATTGGGTTGCTTTATAGTGCCCCTAAACAGTTTTTTTTTTAATTAAAAAAAATTTTTTTTTAAAAGAAGCTTTAGATTACATAAATGGAACACTAAAAATATAGGGAGATTCCCATATACATCCCCTTCCCACCCCCACCCCCACCCCCACATTTTCCCACATTAACAACATCTTTCACTATTAGTGTGGTACATTTGTTACAATTGATGAACACATATTGAGGTATTGCTACTAACCATGGTCTATACTTTACATTATAGTTTACATTTTGCCCCACACATTTCTGTAGGTTTTGATAAAATGTATAATGGCTTATATCCATCATTGCAATGTCATTCAGAACAAGTTCAATGTCCCCAAAATGCCCCATGTTACACCTATTCTTCCCTTCCCCTCTCCTCAGAACCTTTGGCGACCACTGCGTTTATATCAATGTTACAAGATTTTCTATTGCTAGAATAATAAGTCTATTTTAGTCCATAGTTGCATTCCCCCCCCCCTTATGTTTGTTCATTCCTCAATCTTGATGATTTTAGGATGGTGATGCCCACTCTTTTTCTGACTGAGAGGAGCATTAGATCCCATTGGGCAGATGGATGGAACTGTTTTGCTTGCAGTTGTAGATAATCTGTTTTTTAGGATGGACATTGCCTGTTATCATCATTTAGTTAGTTTTCCTGGGCAAGTCCAACGAACTGGAGAGTAGGTGTTGCAACTCTGCTGAGATTCAGGGCCCAACAGGCATATGAACAGACCGAAGATTTAAGTCTCTGGTAGATATATTTAATGAGTATAGTGCTAATTATAGGTTCAAATAAAAGGGGCAGAAGAGCCAAGTGTATGAAAATGATAAATGAGTCTAACTTTGTTACATTGGGGAACATATATTCAAAGGTAAGGCCCACTGGCAGGGTGCCAAATTCCTGAGATTGTCTGTCCTGCTTAAAGTGTCTAGATGTCTCTAGGGCTCTCAGAAGCACCCCTGCTTGAGGCACTGTTACTATGGCAGTCAATGAGATCCTCCTGAGACATGCATAAGTGTAATCTCTGGTATGGCCTCCCAACTCACTTAGCCATAAAAACTCACTTTTATTTAATATTTCTCTCTTCTGGTTAAGGTTTTTTTCCAAATGCATTGCTAGTTGGCAATTGGTAGTAATACCTCAGTGCCAGGGTAGCTCATCCCTGGGAGTCATGTCCCATTCCGGGAGAAGGTAGTGAGGTTATATGTTGAGTTTGGCTTAGAGAGAGGCCACGTTTGAGCAACAAGGAGGCTTTCTGGAGGTAACTCTTAGGCAATATATAATATTAAGCTAAGTTTCAATTCCACATGAACAACATTCACAAGTACACTATCAATGTCAAGGCCCTGGCATATTGGTCCGTTGTCCTTTGCTAGACACTGCCCATGTACTCTAAGGATTCTTGCTGCTCTGTTAGAGAATGTAGCAAGATTTCCCAGGATGGGAATTCAATATTCTTTCAGTTATTGTGTGGGTTTCTACCCACCTATAAAACATCTCAAGACCACTTGAGCATATTAATATTCCATAAAGGCATGCCTCAGGTGTACCCCACCCACACATGCTCCCATCACCGATGCCCTGTACCGGTGATCTTCCCCTGTCATAGTTGTGACCCTTCTGCATTCCAAAACCTCCTCAAAAACAAAGCAAAAAAAAAAAAAAAAAAAGAATAAAAATAAAATAATAATAATTTAAAAAACAAATAAAATACAAAAATAATAAGTTTAAAAATATGAAAAATTAAAGTAAATTTTTTTCAATGTGTCTTTCATCACCATAAGATCTGTTATCTTTTATGGACAGTGACAATTTCTTCTGTATGTTCCATCAGTGTCTTATTTTTTTTACTTTCCTTTCAAAGAAGTTGTAGATTACAGAAAAGTCACATAACATAGAAAATATACGGGATTCTCCTATATCCCACCCCCACCCCTTCTCACATTTTTCCATATTGATAACATCTTACATGAGTATGATACATTTGTTACAATTGATGAACAAATATTGAAGCATTGCTACTAACCACATTATGGATTACATTTTGCACTGTACACTGTTTTTTGTTTTTGGGTTACCAGGACTGAGGATTGAACCCAGGACCTCGTCTGTGGGAAGCCGGCACTGAACCACTGAGTCATACTGGCTCCCCTGAGTTGTTGGTTTATTTATTTGTTTGCTTGTGTTTTTCGTTGCTGTTGTTGTTGTTATTTTTAGGAAGCACTGGGAACCGAAACCTGGGCCTCCTGTGTGGAAAGCAGGTGTTCAACCACTTGAGCCACATCTGCTCCCCAGCACCGTATACTTTTATAGGTTTTGACGAAATGTATAATGGCCTGTATATGTCATTGCAAAATCATGCAGAACAATTCCATCACCCTAAAAATGTCCTGTGTTAATCTAAAGTTCATACTTGTTAGTGATAGGAGGTTAGTCTGATCCAAGCTCTTCTGTCATGAGATAGATCACCATCTTCAGAAGCTAGAAACTTGACATATTCTTTTCAGGCAGATGGGTCTGGAATTTATTTTGTATTGGATATGGGATAAGAGAGAAAAGGAATCACAGATGACTTCTATTTTTTGGCCTAAGCACATGAATGACTATAATTGCTATTAATGGAGTTAGGGAAGACTAAAGATTTCTAAGTGTCAGGAAACTTGCCAAGACCTTTTTGCTCTTTCTCTTCTGTACAATAAATCCCATGGAAGTTCAGAGTTACTCTTTCTTTCAGAGTTTGAGCTCTCTACAAAACAGAAATGTGACCTATTGCTTACTTTATAGTAGATAGTCAGTTGAGAAGTCTTCATCATCTCAGTCAATGGCATCCACCCCAACCTTTAATGGTTAGCCTAAAAGGAATGTTCTCTGATGACTCTTCACCCCATACAATAAGGTCAACATACATAATTCACTTCAGTACCTACAAGCATTTATCTACAGGAACTGAACAAGTAGGACACATTTGTCCAACAAATGAGTTGAGAGGAGTATTGGATAAAGAAATTTAGAGGAAAGTGGGGGCTCTGGGTGCAAATGTCAGTCAGTGTCTTTTCTCTTTCTATTTGCAACCATTTGGGTTAGGCTGCACCAGATCTTGTCTAAATGAGGAAAGAAAAGCAAAGATATTGCCATAATCAAATAAGGAGAGAAATTGTGATAAAGGGAGTTTAAAAAAAAAGGTAGAGGATTCAAGAGACAAGTAGAAAGCCATTCAAGGGAGAGAAATCAAATAATAATTATGCACATACTATATGTCAGGTACTGTGCTGGTGGCTTTGCATAAAAATGTCTGCATGTCTCAGAAAAACTCTGATTAAGATATATTGTCATCACCCATTTACAAATAAATAAACTGAAGAGCAATGAGGATCATCAGCTGGTCCATATGACACACTAAAGTGGTGAAGTGGAAGGTTTTTTGTAGCACCAAGGCCCTAGGATTCCTTTGGAAAATGGTTTTCTATATTTAAAAAAGTGAAACCTGTCCCAGGGCCTTAAAGATTTTATCCTTATTGAAACAAAGTTAATGGAAGATTCTAGGGCTGCATTCTGATTACAATATGATATATAGTGAGGAGGGGATTTCTGGTCATGCTTTAATAAATCTTGGCAATAGTTCAAATTTATAACTTTCTTGGAGAAGAGGACTACATATAATAAATGATATAAATAACTGAGTAATGGCTTTGATTATAGACTTTTACTAACATTGAAGTATCCAATCATAATTGTACAATGATAAAAATACAGCATGTTTTCTCCACACCACCATCCACGATGCACAATCAGCCCCTCGGTAGGAAAATGGGATTGCAAAGCACCACTCAAGTAAACAAAGCTTTTTTTGGGTTTCTGAAGGGTCAAGTTACCATTATCTGATGATACTACCTTCCCCAAAGGGGCTCTATTTGACAGAAAAGCCCCAGGTTCTTCATCCCTTCTCCTAAGTTTTCTGTTTGAGCCATGATGAACAATAGATGAGTTCCTTAAACTCACAACTCCCCATATTAAGTACATTATGATACCTCCCTCAATATAGGGAGAAGACAACAATAGTCTCCTTAATGCGATACAAATTAATCAACTTGACTGAAGGACTTTCATAAGACAATGAGGAGCAAAGTTCCCATTTCCAAATGCAGTATAGACTGGTGCAAGTTTGCTTCTTGTTAAATCACACTACATTTAGAATAGACCCAGCTACTGACTATAATTGGATCTGGGGGACATTGTCCCTAGAGTTACAGAATTTGTAATCCTGCATATATAGATTTTTAACTTTAATTTGTTGCACAAATTGGAAAATTCTCACAACCAACAAATAATTTAAATTGCCTTGTAGTGCAAATGATTGGTCCTTTGGAGGATGTGAGTGGAACACAGACTTGAGGGCAACTCTTTCAATATGAAAGAAATCTCCACCATGTGTCTGCCACCATGAAAATGTCTGTCATCATTTTCCTGGGTTTCAGAGGAAAACTCTGGGTCTGTATTTAACTATTCATCATATTCAGTAAATTAATATGTAGCTGCAGAAATCTATACTTTCTTTTATTTACTGAATCTTCCAAATTATTTTGGACTGATCTCTATGGATGCTTGAAGAAAACTTGAAATTAGGAAGCAGAATCTCCAAAGACCATTACCAGACCAGGGGAAGGAACTCATTCCAATGGTCCAGAGGTAAATGGATAACCATAGAAGAGTTAAAAATCTGGTTTTGGAAGAAAGAAAGATAGCATAAGATTGCTTCCTTTCTCTCCCTCTCATCATGTGTTTATGAAATAACTCCCCTTACAGGAATGTCGAAAAAGACTGTAGGAGCAAAAAGAGCAGATTGAGGATTTTTTATTTATAGATGTCCTACTTGAAATTTTCCTTTTTAATGACCAATTCCTTCAAACATGCATTCCTAATACTCTTTCCAAGCTAGAGAAGCCATTAAACAAGACTACAACTCGATATGAAGCAAAAATACAAGAAAATGGAGGAGAAAGTTTGTTTTCTAAATGAAATGTATTGTTACTCCTTCTATGCATATTAACAGATGAATAAGATAGATTAAAATGTTTCAAGAAAACTGGACATCTGTAACAGGTTTTGTCTTCTTAGGGTTTTCCCACTACCCTAAAGCCAAGGTGCTTATATTTGTGCTGTACCTGCTGATGTACTTGATTGCCTTTCTGGGCAGTGCTATTCTGATCTCTATCAGCATTCTGGAATCTTGCCTGCACACCCCATGTACTTCTTCCTCAGCAACCTCTCCTTTCTGGACATCTGGTTCACTTCTTCGGTTCTCACTCCAATGCTGGCAAATTTTGTTTCAGGGACAAACACCATCTCATTCTCAGGATGTGCTGCCCAGATGTACTTCTCTTTGTTACGAGCTCCACTGAATGTGTGCTCCTGTCCATGATGGCATATGACCAGTATGTGGCCACCTGCCCTCCCCCAAGATACTCCATCATCATGAACAGGGTTGTCTGTGTGCATATGGCAGCTGGCTCCTGGGTGACAGGCTGCCTCACTGCCCTGATGGAATCGGTGTCTGTGCTACAGCTTTCTCTCTGTGGTAATATCATCATCAGTCATTTCACTTGTGAAATCCTGGCTGTCTTGAAACTGGTTTGTGTGGACACCTCCATGACGGAGTTTCTTATGCTGGTGACCAGCGTGCTTCTCCTTCTCATGCCTATTCTCCTCATCTGCACCTCCTATGCCTTCATCCTCTCCAACATCCTGAGAATCAGCTCAGCAGATGGAAGAAGCAAAGCCTTTTCTACGTGCGCAGCCCACCTGACTGTCGTGGTGTTGTTCTACAGCACAGCTCTCTCCATGTAGACTCACAGGAAATCGATAAATTTATGGCTTTGGTGTATACTGGTTTAACCTCCATGTTGAATCCTATCATCTACAGTCTAAGGAACAAAGAGGTGAAAGTAGCTTTGAAAAAATTACTGACAAGAAATTCTTTTGAGATTGTCTTAATTTCCATACAGAAATAATATTGGAACTAGCACACTGACCTGGATAATCTCCAATATTTTCCAGGAATTTGATAACACTTAGTGTAAACTAACACCCTGTTTAACAGTCATTTGTGTTAGAAGTTCACTTTTAAGTCCTCTATCTTATTGTCTTCTAAATAGAGCCACTGATCATTGATAAATCATTTAGGGAGCCAGAATTATATTTCCAGAAAAGTATTTAGCTTTTATTTGTTGTATTTTAGTGCTTATATATCTTCAAAATTAGACAATTGCTTATTGTTTCACACTTGACTTGCTATATCATCTCAGTGTCTAGTTCTGGCATCCCTGTGACAATAACTAACACAATTAGGGTGTAGTATTTTAAGTCTAGTAGATTTTGATGTAATTTTCAGTTAAGTTATTATAATTACCTCTGGCTTTAGGAAGAAATAAGAAGTAATTTTAATAGTATATTTATTGAATATGAACTATAAAATTCAAAGTAGCAGTGTATCATAATTCATAAAACCATGGCACCCTCAATTTTAGAACTCTTCCTAGTTTCCAATGTTACAGTGTAGAAAAAATAGGGTTTCAGATTTGATGAAACATAGAAGGAATGAGCCTGTTTATTTGAGGTGTAGTTGCTGAGTGGGTGAATATCTATATCTCTGCAGAGATAGCAGCACAATGATTTCATGGCTATAGTACTGGAAGAGGAAGGATAGAGGTAAAGCAATAGGAGATCTTGAAGTATCTCTTAGTATAAGTCATAATACTCTCAAGTA
This sequence comes from Tolypeutes matacus, assembly GCA_026826555.1. Lineage (NCBI taxonomy): Eukaryota > Metazoa > Chordata > Mammalia > Cingulata > Chlamyphoridae > Tolypeutes > Tolypeutes matacus. The sequence goes on along the minus strand of JAKSZT010035887.1, from coordinate 410,055 downwards.
CTGTGTGTGTGTCAGTGAATTCATCAGCACACACCCCATACTATTATTTTTCTTAGAGTATGCTGAATTAACCATTAAGGTTAAAGAATAAAAGTTGTCAATACCTACCATGAAGAGATTACATTGCAAGAGAAATGATATATTAATGTAGACACACATTGGGAAAAATATTTATAAAAATATTTTATATTTGCGAACAAAATTGCACAAATTATAACTTCACAAATGTTGTATATTGGTGAGCTTTCCTTTGTCTTAATCTACCCACTCACCTTCAACTGAACTGTTCCTCTATACTGCTCTGCAGGAGCTATACTACTTCACAGGAGCTGGCAAACTATATGAGGCCCTTGTGAACACATGATATCTTTTGTATCAGAACACATCATATCTTTTTTATTAGAGAGGCATCCTACCAGTTCTACTCTTTAACATAGATCAAATCTGCCTGAGCTTTAGGTTTAGGGCAGACAAGGAAATTGTGGATAATTAGTAAAGGAGGGTCCAGCCAGAGCAGTATAGAGGAACAGTTCAGTTGAAGGTGAGTGGGTAGATTAAGACACCAGGTGAGGAAAGAATTTGATAACTATGACCTCTATGGTGTTTGTAAGCCAAGTGCCCTAGAACACATGAGATTTACTTCCTCCCTCAGAGAGAAGATGTCCTGTCCTATTGATTCTAAGTCTCTTCAGAGGTAGGGGATAGATATTTATCTTGTGAATAAAAATACCCAATTATTGTTATTTTCAACCTTGCTTGAAAAATCTCACAACCAGACAAAATTGACCATGGTTAGATGCTGAGTTGTTTGGTTGAAGAGGAAGAAGGAGTAGTAACCTTATTTCCTGGCCAATTGCTACAACAATTTTAAATAAATACTGACTCCAGGTAATCACATATATTGAGCCTAAATATATTCAGGGAGTTGTTGCTTATTATTTGTTTTTATGGGTGAAATATATGGTATGGAATTTAAAGTTTTATGCCTCATCATCTCCAAGTGTGCCTGTGAAATCTTCTTCAATTACTGTATCTTTCAGTGTTTTCAAGGAATGTGGACATGCAGGAATTGCCTGAGGGGAAGGCAAATCAGTCCAGCAGTAAGATCGTATAAAATGACTTTCTTCTGGTTTGCTGACCATATGCCTGGAGAGGGTCCTTTGCTTTTCTGATATTTCCTCAAGAATCTTCTTTTCCAAACAACTAGATCCAGGATGAAAGTCAACATTTCCATGATCCAAATATATTTTCTTTGTTGTGCCTCATGGATGGAAGTGACTATGTGATCTTGAATTGTGTTTTGATTGCTTCTTCATTATTCTATTTCCATCTTGAGCAGCCCCTATTGTTACAACGTTCTTTAGCATGAGAGGAAACAGTTCATTTGCCTGTGGCTAACCCAACTGCAATCACATTCCAGGCCTGCTTCTCTGAGGTGACATCCAGTTCATACTTTGTTTGCAATATTCATATTCAGTGTCCTTGAATGTTTCACTTACACAGGTGATTGACTTCAATGGATGAGTAAATTCAACCCCTTGTAGGAAATTTAACTATGGGTTAAATTAGTTTGCGAATTAGTTTGCTAATTTAACTCTCAAATAGCAGCCTTGATTTCAAGGACTTCAGGTTCATCTCACTATGACTCACGACCATGTACCACCTTGAAATGTATTCATGTGAGTTCACAGGAAATACTTACTTGCTTTTGCAATCACACAGTAAATGGGAACTCACTCATACCATTAGATTCTTGATGAATATTTTTTCTAAATATTTATGTTTCATTTTTCCTCATGTTAATAAGGTTTTACATGATTTCTGATGAGTCCCTTTTTTTTAGATCAATAACATCTCACACATATAAGGACACACTAATATCTGTGCTACTCTATTTGTTTTAGGTTATCCTGAAACTTTCCCAAACCAACCTGAAAATAAGGATCACCTGGACTGCTTGCTAAAACTATTATTCTTAGCTCAAACTAAATCTATCAAATCAGAATATCCAGGGAAGAGACCTACTAATCTGAGGCTTGATAAGACCCTTGTAATTCATATGAGAATTGTGGGAAACTGACAAAGAACATTAAAAGGAAGAGCTTGAACCACTTTACTTAATTTTAGACTGTGGTTCAAAAATAATGTGTTAAATGTCAAGGCAATGGGAATAGTCCATATCAAAATTTATGAAAAAAAAAATGTTCTCTGCCAGAGTGTGGTGGATTGGAACTATGTTCCTCATTTTAATCTATTCCTGTGGGTGGAAACCCATTGTATTAGGACCTTTTGATGAGGCTACTTCAGTTAAGATATGGCCCAAATGAATCAGGATGGTTCCTAATACTATTACGGAAGGTGCTGTAGGGAAGGCCACAGAGAGGGAGAAAGCCAGAGGGGGCAGCCAGAAGGTGAATCTCAACAGAACCTGGAAAAGAAGGGAGAAGCCAAGAGAGGCCACTATGTACATTGCCATGTGACAGAGAAAAGTCAAGGATCAAGAATCTCAGAACATCACATTGCCTTGATGCTGTCTTGATTTTGGATTTCTCCTAGCCTCAAAACTGTGAGCCAATACATTCCCATTGAATGGCTTTGTTATAAAAGCGCCAGGCAGAGGGAGAGTACATTCAATGGTGTAAAAAGATAAAAGAACTGTTCAAATGCAAAATTTCAATTTGTTTTGTTTACTGCTAAATGCATTTGTGTAAGGAAAAAGGTAAAAATCAAACTCCTCAATTTAGTTTGAAAAATATATTCTACATATAACTAGAGGGAAGAAATATTCTGCAAGGCTTATTTAAATATGCTTTATTACATTATAAATGCTCATGTCAATGAATGGCAATCAGTCTCAGCTGAATAATTCTACAAGTTAGAATCAGAAAAGTTATTAATATGTTTCAGAACTTAATCTAGCATCTATAGCTCTCTTCTTCTCTAAGGCAGGAATCATGCTGACATATCATAATATTGTTATGAGGATCAAATTAGAAAACTAGTTTGAAAGTATTATGTAAAATATAGTCATTTTAATTCCCATTAAGAGAAAATCTTTCAGACATTATAAAGAGAAAAATGGTGCTATTTTAGAAAAACTTTGGACTATACCAATCTTAAATTCATTTAGACAGTATAGATTTGAGAATATTAAAGCATCACAGTTAAACATAACAACTACTCACTTTAATTGAAACTGCAAAATATTGTCCCTGGAGTTTCTAAGAACCTCTACTCGTACACACTTTTTATTCCTAACTTCAGCTTGCTTCTGGGAAATGCCAAGTTCTCCCCAAACAACAAAGAACATAAAGGGTCTTGCATTGCTAATGACTGGACTTTTGGAGGATGGTTCCCCAACTGAGAATTCAGAGAACATCTAGCACTCAATATTAGGCGATCTGGCCATGGAACTCAGACACTGAGAAGAAATTTCATCATTGCTCTGAGATTAAGAAAGAAAAACTGAAATCAAAGGTCTGAATTTTTTAGATAATCTCAACTGTGGCTCCAATTTTGCCTAAAGAATAAATTTTCAATTCATTAAGTCAAAAGAGAATTTTTGTGAACTCCCTGATAGCTAATTGTAATTTTTTCCATATTTTGCTTTAGCAACAAAAAAAGTCTACTTTTAACAACAACAAAAAATCCCTTGAACCTAGAAAGCAGAACAATTCCTAAGAAAGTAGGCTGGTCCTTAAATCAAACCCTTCCTCAGATCCAACTGATTCTGTGATGTACCCATTTTCTCTCTTATCAAGTTTCTGTCAGTTAAATAAAGTTGTATTTTAAATTTTTGGCTTTTATCAACAAAAGTCTCACAAAATAACTGCTCCAAAAATTCTCGTTTTGTTCTGCTGCTGCTGCAGCCTTCAGAGGTGAGGCTGGCAGAGCTGGAGCAACATTTCCACGGTCACAGAGTTTGTAGCTTCCAATCTACAATACTGAGCCCCCAAAGCAATGTTTTTAACACGCGACCTACCACGCTTTCCTTAATAAATATTTGATACCTCCCTCTGGGATAGAATTATACTCCCCCACACCCATTGTCATCAGGCATATCCAAGGGACTTGTTGGCATCCTTACTTAAAGGAAGATTATACACCTTCACTTGTTTAAATTAGGAGTGGCTATAGGACTTTCCTGAGTAATGAAGAATAGGGGGAAGTGATGTGTGTCACTGCTGAGGGGAAGCCCTCAGGGCCACCTATCTTTATTCTCTTTCACAAAACCAACAATGGCCCAGATAGAGACCATCTCTAGCTTTCTTGTGGCAACTCTTAACAGAAATAAGATTTATGTAATGTATACATTTCCGTTTATGACAAAACCTTTCAGAAGCAAAAGCACGAGTTTTGGAATCTGGCAGCTACTGATTCCTGTACTAAATGCCACAGTAAAAATTCTCTCTCTTTTTTTTTTTTCTCTAGCTCTAATGCCCTGGTCTTTAAAATGAGTAGGTTGCAATATTCTCACTGTCCTGATTCTGTGATAATCAGGGTGGGCTAAACATTCGCTATATTAGAAACCATGCATGTGTCCCCAGACCTCGTTTTCCTCCCTAGGTCTGGTTTTTAGAATGCTGGTGATAAACTAAGCCTGATTTATTATATGTCCATCCTGTATGGGAAAAGACTGTAACTCTAGGTAGCTCTGGTCAACCTTAAGAGATATAGCAGGGGGCTATATCTGGTTGGCGTCCATCTCCCATATGGAGGGACCTGGGTTCGATCCCCGGGACCTCCTGGTAAAAATTTAAAAAATATATAGAAGGTGCGTGGGCCGCCAGGCCCTGTGCGCGGGCACACCACCAGTTCCCGCGAGCCACACAGCAAGATGATGACATAATAGGAGAGTGACACAAGGGAGAGGCAAGATGAGGCGCACCGAAAAACCAGCAACTAAGGTTGCGCGGGCAGGATGCCTCTCTCCTACATCAGAGATTCCAAGGATTGAATCCCAGTGAAGACAGGAGGAGAAGGATGAGAAGAGAGGGCAGAAAATGGACACAGAGTTGCCCAGCGAATGGACACAGAAACAGCAAAAACGGGGGGGAGGGGGAAGGGGTGTAAAAATGGATAAAAGTAAATAAATAAATCCTTAAAAAAGGAAAAAAAAAAAAAAAATGAGTAGGTTGCAATAGATGATTAATCATACTGATAAGCCCTAAAGCAGAATAATTACATAAAGTTGAAGATTAAATTTTTGACAAATTCTGAACTTCAAATTTAAAGGGATAGCCCATGATGAGAAATGTAGTGGTGAGTCTCATCGGTCATGGCATACGTCACAGCTGCCTAGCGTATCGAATGTGTCTCTTAAATATTTTGAAGGAACAAATGACTTGACTAGAGGGCTTAGTTGCAAAGTACTTTCTCATGAGCATATCATTTTAACCTCATCTTAGCTGTATAAAGTAAATATCCTTAATTCCTTAACTCATTAACAAATTAAGATTCCTAAGGAAGTTTAAGGAGTCCAAGGTCACACCAGAGAATGACTCAAGACTTGGACTCAGGTTGTTTGAAGACTCTTTGTCTTGTTTTGGACTCTTTCAATTGAAACACTCTTTTCTCAAGGAGGAAAGGTTAAAGAGATATCTGTATTAAGCATTACTACATGCAAGCAGCTATATATACATAACTGTAATTAAATGAATATATATATATTAATTTTCAGGAAAATTAATAATTTTAATAATTTTCAGGAAAATCATGTGTTATTTCCCCTAATTTACAGATGGGAACAAAGAAATTCAAAGAAGTTGAGTTCTCTGCACAATACAACATAGCAAATAGGTCACATAGCCAAAATTGCAATCCACAGGTTTGTGTTTTCTAATACACTCCTTTCCATTTACAACAAATCTTATACCTGTGTGTGTGTATTATGTCCTAAATAGATCTCGACTCCTAGAGAGGTATATCACTGTGTGCTAACTTTATAAAAAAACATCAAAAGCATGAATGGTCGTGCCTTGAATCCAGGTTCCTATGATCTAATGCATTAGTCATGGGAAGGGACTGTACTTTTTGACATCAACTTTAACACTTAGTCATTAGGCTATGTCTACCTTGCCTGCAGAGTCATCATTCTGTATTGTATTATCATCTTTGTAGGTAAATATTTAATCATGTGAATTTAAAATAAACAGCCTAAAAATCCCCTATCAAAGATTGTTTCTAATCAGTACCTATTACTGCTAATGCTGAAATGAAAAAACTTCCTATATTTTATTTCCCTTTCTTTTTGATTACACCTTAGAATAAATTTCTAGGAGTTGGTTTATATCATCAAAAGCAATGAACAATTTTATTGCTCATGATAGAACAGTTTTATCATTCTCTGTATATGTGTCCAAATGGATTTCAAAAGGGATTATGACAATTTACTTTACATTCTGCAAGTTTCTTAAAATAGATCATATAATTAAATGAACTTGCAACACTGATTCAACCAAAATCAAATTGCCTAAAACTATTTTTTTTTCACAATATATTCTGCCAATAGCTGGTTTTTCTTTCACTTCTTCCATTCATTATGTCTCTTCACTTTTCTTATTAAATAATAACTTGGGTAATGGTGTTACTGAGCATTCAGAAGAAAGGGTGAATTGGGGAAGATTTGGGGCAATCCTCAGGTAAAAAAGGATATATATACATATGTATATATATGTGTGTTTGTTTTCATTTTATTTCCTATTATATATAATACATTTAAAATGATCAATACAGCTATAATATGTAATTACATATAATATATATAATAGGAAATAGAATGAAAAATTGCTAGAGCTGTAGTGAAGTGAAGGCCTGGACTTAAAAGGCATCCTTTGGCTAAGTCACAGAGCTGTATATTGACTCCTATCAGTGAGGAGTGTGTCCTACTACAAGATGTAGAATCCAGATGACAAAAAAGCAAGACTATCAAGCCAGATCCAAAATAGGATGTCTCTGAACACTTCGGGTTTGGATATCTCTACTACCCTAGTTAGAAACAATTGTTATAGAACACAGTCTAGTGATATCTGTGTATTTTAAGGAGTTGTTGCATATGGGGTGACAAAATAGCATGCAATTTATAATTAGCACTTAGTCATTAGGCTATAATAACCCAATTATTTCATATGGGTTCAATTTTCTCAGTTAATCTTTTTTTATTGTCAACATTAAGTCCTCAGGTCCTACTAGAAAAAAAATTCCCTCTGACCTTGATAAAAGCAAAAGAAGTGTTTATTTTATGGACCCTGAAAACTTTAGGGCTGATCTTATTTCCATCTCTTCATTTTTACCAAGGATGCTCAGAGAAGAGATTGTAATACACTTTCTGAAAGTGTGAAGGAATCCTGTTACACATATGTAATTTAACTTTACACTGCCTTCACTTGACTGATCCACCACTAATTTAACTTTATCTCAACTTGTAAGCGTATGTTTATCCTATTATACTGTGTGTATTTATGTTAAGTGTCTTAGTTCTTTTATGAATGATATGTGAGAATACCTGTAAAAATAAAATTAGAATTGCTGTTGGGAGGCCTCTTTTTTTATTGCTTAGGAGGGCTTGAACTCAAGTCGATCCAGATCTCATGTGTTTTCATCACTTTGATTTCCACTCTATGTAGCTCAGGGAAGGTGGCCATCACTTAACTCCCTAGCTGATCACGGGGTCACAGCTTTATGGGATGATGTCTAAAGCATGATATTCATCCTGGACAGAGGAGTCAAATATGGAGCTTGTAGGCTTACTAAAGGCAGAAAACACCCTGAAGAAAAGCACCAGGATGTTTGCCAACGTGGGCTGTGCTTCCGTCTTCTACAATGGCCTTTCTCAGCCTTCCATCAGTTTCCTACTCAGCTGAACACTAAAGAGTACAATTGTGGAAATTAGTACACATGACACCAATAATTGGAATTTATTCATACTGTACCATTCTTGTATTTTCAATAGACGAGCAAAATAAGTATTACTAAGTAAGCCTATTGAGTTGCAACCAGTCTATGACAGCCACAAGCCAGTGTTCCCTGAAGAAAGACTATAAAGAAGATTGGTTGTTGAAGTTTTATTGGGGCATGCCCTCGGGAACAAATCCTGTAAGGGAGTGAGGGAAAAGGGCTGTGCAGAGGGAGAAATTAACTGCAATCCAGTATCATCAGAAGCCTTGGCCAATCTCCCAGAGATCTCTGAAGCTTAAATGGCCCTTTAGAGATATCCTGAATTAAAGCTAGGTGCCTGGGAGAGAATCATTGAATGCAGACTGCCCCTAGGAAGTGGGAGATTTTCTCCTGCTAAAGGCAATCCCCAAAGAAGTGTTCAACCTTGTTCCACCAACAGCCCAAACTCCCAGCAGCTGAGTGAATGAGTGTCTTAGCCCTTGAGGGGGAGAATCTGGGTGGGGCAACACAGCATCCATCACAAGGAGCAATGACCACAGACCAGATGAATACTTCAATTTGGTTCATAATAGAATGGGAGGCAGGAGAACCCAGAGAGAAAAGATGAGATGAGAAGAAAGATCTGTTCAATATTTACAAGTGAATTCTCTCAATTATCCTAAAACCTAGTATACTTATGGCAATTTTACACATGATAGAATCGAAGCCAAAAAGAGATTATCTTCCTCTCTTTTATACTTACTTAGAAAAACATAGGGTAGAAACTCAATTCTTTTCTTTATGATTACAAACCCCATCATCCTTCTGATCTTTTTTATTGCTAACATAACACACATATGTACCATGTATGTGGTTTCTATAGCTGGTTCTTTGTACACTTTTAAGAGAAACAAAGAGTTAGCCTTTATTTAAAAAATCTACAAACTTGAATAACCAGAACCTATCTTATAGTTAGGGTATAGTCTACGGGATAATTAAAAGAGCACAGAAGTGAAAAGAAAATGGAAGAAAAAAGGAAAGAGGAGAAAAATCTAAAATCTGTGTTGTATTTTAATTTTGTTTTACCAGAGACGGTGGCTGATGATTAATAGCTATTATTTTGTGGAAGATTACTAAGGAACCTAAGAAGTATGTAATTATTATTACCATTTTATAGAGAGGAAGCTAAAGCTCATAGATGAAGCAAATAATCAAATTCATACACTTTGTAAGTAATGACTCTAGGGCCCAAACTAAGTTCTGTTTGATTTCAATGTATATTGTTTTCTGAAAAGGTGTCTTTAAGTCAGGGAGTATATCCCCTCTACTCAAGTCCAATTTCTTCACACCTAAGAGAAGAATCCAAGGGAAGAGGGGAATGAAAATATGGTTTCAATGCCCTAAACTCAGTTTCTACACCTGAATGTCCAATTGTGTAGGCAGAATGTAGGGGACTTATTCAAAGAAAGCAATCCTTGAAAGAAGTGAGCCTAGAAAGCTTTGAGGCTGTGATTGCATTCGTGTTGGACCTAGAAAGAAGTGTGAGAATTCAATGAGTAGGCAACAAGGAGACCAGAAGGAATTCAGTTATAAAGTTTGAGTTTAGAATGAGAATGGATCACCCAAAGGAACATCCAGCAGGTATTTGGGCATGAAGGACTTAGTCTAGAGCGAGAGAAAATGAGCATATGTTGATTGGTGGTCCTGGGGATAGAGGAATGAACCTTGGAATGGCAGTAGTTGAGGAGAGCAGCAAGCTTTCAGGTCCACACATACTTTGAGATAGAAGAAAATAGCACAGCCACAAAAGTTGCTGGGGAATCTGCCCATGTGGCAGAAAGAGGAACCAGGATGTACAGAGTCACAGAAGCAAGAGAGTTTAGAAAAATCTTTAAATGGGCTATTGGCTTCCATTCATGACCATATGAGGAGCTCTAAGTAGGTTATTAAAATTTTTAAAATCTCTGGATAGTATCCTAAGGGCATACAACAAATATAGAAATATTTATTCAAGAAAACTTGCTAAAGCTTGGTAAGAGCAGCAAGAGTCTGCAGCAGGATCTGAGAAAGAGTCTGATAAGTTAATATTTATATGGTAAACCCTAGAGTAAGCATGAAGATTATAACACATGCAGAAACAAAATATATAATAAATAAGTCTTTAAAGGAATTAAAATATCACATGAGAAAATATTCACTTAATGCAAAAGAAAGCAATAAAGGAGAAATACAGAAACAAAAATATAGGAAATATTGAAAATGCAAAGTAAAATCTCGCTTCATCAATAACAACATTAAATGTGAATGGATTAAATAATCCAATCAAAAGGCAGAAATTGTCAGACTGGATAGAAAACAAAGATGCAACTATATATTGTTAGAGGAGACAAATTTTAATTTTAAAGATACAACTAGATTAAAGGTAAAATGGTAAAATATACCTTGCAAATGGTAACCAAATGAAAGCTGGTGTCTCTATACAAATGTAAAAGTAGCTTGGAGCTATGTACCTGTGAAAAACATGTTAAGTTTCATCCATTCTTGTGGGTGTGAGCCCATTGTAAATAGGACCATTTCATGAGGTTACTTCAGTTAAGGTGTGGTCCAACAGATCAGAATGGGTCCTAATCCTATTACTGAAGGCCTTATAAGGAAGTCTGCACACAGAGAGAAAGCCAGAGGAGCAGCCAGAAGCCCGTCATCAACAGAACCTGGAAGAGAAGGAAGAAGCCAGGAGAGGCCACCATGTGCACTGTCTGTCCTGTAACAGAAAAGCCAAGGACCAAGGATTGCTGGCAGCCAGGCCCAGAATGCCCCAGACATCTGGGAGAAATCATCACCTTGATGATGTCTTGAATTTGGATCTAGACTTAAAAGTGTGAAACAATAAATCCCTGTTGTTTAAACAGCCCATTGCATGATATTTAATTTGACAGCCAAGAAGCTAAAATAATCATTAAAACAAAAAATGTTGCTAGAGATAAAGAGGGACTTTTAATAAAGACAAAAGAGTCAATCTCTCAGGAAGGTATAACAATTATAAACATATGTTATAAACCCAAAAAAAAAACTCCAAAATACATGAAGAAAAACTGACAATTCAAAGGAGAGATAGCCAATTCAAAAATAATAGTTGTGGGCTTTAAAAACTAGGCAGAAGATGAGCAAGGAAATAAAAGGCTTTAACAACATTAAAAATTAATTAGAACAACCAAACAGAAGAATTCATATTATTCTCAAATTCACATGGATTTTTCTCCAGGGTAGATATGCTAGTCCAAAAAACAAGCCTCATAAACTGAAAAGAATTTCAACCATACAAAGTATGTTCTCCAATCATTGTGGAGATAAGTTAGATGTTTATAACAGAAAAACAACTTGTGAAATTCATAAATATATGGCAAGTAAAGAGCATCTTACTAAATAACCAAAGGATCAGAGAAGAAATCATAATGGAAATTAGAAAATTCTTTAATGGAAATGAAGGCACAACATAAAAAAATTTAGGGAATGCCACTAAAGCATGGATTGGAGAGAAATTTATAGCTATAAATGCCTACATTAAAAAAAGAAAAAGATCTCAAATTACCTAACCTTAAACATAAGACACTGGAAATGGAAGAGCAAACTAAACTCAAGGCAAGCCAAAGAAAGGTTATTATAAGTATTAGAGTGGAAATCAAATGAAAATGGAAAAATAGAAAAAACCCACCAAACCAAAAGTTGGCTTTTTTAAAGACCAGCAAAATTGAAAAGGCTTTACGTACAGTAACCAAGAACAAAAAAGAGAAGACTCAAATTACTAAAAGTCAGGAATGAATGCACATACATTACTACCAACTTTGTAGAAATAAAAAGAATAATAAGGAAAGCAGCTGTGGCTTGAGCAATTGAACTCCCATTTACCATATGGAGGACTTGGGTTCGATCCCTGGGAACCCCTGGTTAAAAAAAAAAAATCCCAGACCTGCGCGGCATGGAGAGGCGCAGACCCCCACAGGCAAAGCGATACACCAAAAGAAATGACGCAACCAGATAGAAAAAAAAAAAAAGATAATAAGGCAGCACTCTGTATGCCCACAAATTAGGTAATTTAGAGGAAAACTACAAATTCTTAGAAAGACACAAACTACTGAAAAATGACTGAAGAAAATAAGAATGGACCTATAGCACGTAAAGAGAAAGAATTAGTAATAAGAAAAACTTCCCACCAGGAGAGTTGAGAGCCAGATGGCCACACTTGTGAATTCTACCAACCCTTTTAAAAATGCCAATCCTTACAAATTCATCAAAAAATAGAAGAGGGAATACCTCCCCTGGCATATTATGAGGCCAATATTATGCTGACAACAAAACCAGACAAAGAAATCACTAGAAAAGAAAACCACACACCAATATTTCTTATGAACAAAGATTCAAAGCTCCTCAAAATATACAACCTAACCAAACCAAGTAACATAAAAAAGATTATAAGCCAAAGGATGTGTAAAGTCTTTTTTTTCCCTCTTTTTAAAAATATTTTAAAAGATGCTTAGATTACATAAATGTTACACAAAAATTACAGGGATTCCCATGTTCCCCACCTCCCACACCTCCCACAACCTCCCACAGAAACATCCTTCATTAGTGTGGCACATCACCTGCAATGGAGATACACATCCTGGGGCTTTGGCACTAAGCATGGACCATAGTTCACATCGTAAACCACACTCTCTCCCACACAGTTCTGCATGTTATATGCTGATGTAAAATGACCTATATCTGTCGTTGTAATGTCACTCAGGATAAATCCGAAGTCCTGAAAAAGCCCCTGTATTACAACTGCTTTTCCCTCTCCCTGCCCTGAAAGCGTCCAGTGGTCACTGGCTCCAAATCAATTTTGTAATTTCTTCCACTGCTTGAATCACAATATGTCTATAACAGAATACCAGTAAGTCCACTCTAGTCCATAGCTCTTCCCCCAATCCTGAGGAGTCTGGGATGGTGATGTCTACTTCACCTCCAAGTGAGAGGGGGCTTATATCCCATGGATAAGATGGATGGGATTATCCTGCCTGCGGCTGCAGGCTTTCTCCATTCCCTGGGACGGCCGTTGTCCATCATCATCTCTTCGCCAGGTGTAAAGTCTTTTGAAGTAGAGGTTGCTCCCAGGCATTTGCAATGGCCAGAGCTAGGATATGTGTGTGTGTGTGTGTACATGTGTACATATGTGTTATATACACACATACCTTTCTGTCTATATTTACCTTTAATATTGAAAACCATGAATTGACACTGACATATCCAATTTCAATCAATATCACAGGCATCATTCTAGCTTTCTCCCTTCCCATACTTAACAGCCTTCTCTGACAGTGAGAAACTTGGCTTCTCTTATTTCTAATAAAGCCCTTGTTTAATTGATCTGCCTGTGTGTAACCAGGCTTCTCATAGCCACCGTCGCCCATGACCAGACTCAAGCTCTGACTACACATTCTGGGCAGAGCCTGCCCAGGTTCCAGCACCCTACCTTTGTCAGGTCCCACTCACGGAGCCCCTCCTCACCCTGCTCAAGATTCCACACACCCCACCTCTGCATGAATGTTTTCTTTACTGTGCTTGGGTTCCAGTTGCGCATATGAACAGTCTCCACAGGTAGATGCCCCTCACTCTGCTTGGTCTCTGATTCGTCATGCCTCTTGCTTACTCTCTTATTTTCCATTCCCCAGGGACACCCTTCTCTTTCTGCTCAGGCTCTGACACCCCATGTCAGGCTGCCCACCCTTCTTGTCCTGCTTGGGCTCTGACTCCTCTTGCCATATTGCCACTCTGCATAGATATTCTCACTTCTCATGGACTCTGACTCAACAGAGATTTTTTAAATGCCTGTTATATGTAATATTACAGATATATTAAAATCAATCTAGATTTTAAATCAATCTAAAATCAATGATTAAAGTGGATTTTCATGTTATTGCCTCTACTTATTATTTTGCAGGCAAAATCCTTAATCCCACTGATATTAATTTTATTCTCTATCAATTAGGGAGAAAAATACCCAGTTCTAAAATTATCTGAGGACTAAACAAGGTAACCTAGAAGGTATCATGTTCAGGATTACAATGCTTGGCATATCAGAGACACTCCAAAAATGTTGGCTCATATTATTTCATCTAGGGATGAAAGGGAGGTATGTGCCATCATTCAGATACGTGGCCAGCAGCAAAACATTCTGCTATATTTTATCGGATGTGATGGTCTAAAATGGCCCAAACTGCTTTGACCTTTACAAGATTCCATTTAGTCTGAACACAAATCCTTACAAGTGTTTTGTTTAATCCTTCAAATGATTTCAGAAGTAGGTATTTTTCTCCCTATTTCATAGATAAGGACATTCATCTCAGTGAGATTAAAGATTTGCATACAAATGTAAATCTTGATTGATTTTAACACATGTATAGTATAGTACATAATAGGCCTTTAAAAATATTTGTTAAATAAAAGAACAAGGTGCATATAACACTCATATTTATGATTTCCTCGAAGAAGATTCCTGGCCACAATTTCAATTCCATTTAACCTTCTCACCTCTTCCGGTTTGCAGCCTTATTTATAAAGCTCATAAGAGACAACTGAGATTAGTCAATTACGCCAAATGTAGACTATGAATGATAGGCAGAGGCGCAGATATAATTGAATGCCAGTTAGCCATGTGTCTCATCCTAAAGACAATTATAATTAAAACCACACATGGCAGCACAACTGAGACTCTTCATCTAATGACTGAATTGAGGATGCTGAAATCAAATCACTGTTGTTTATTTCCCCTACTGTGTGAACACATTAGGTCTTTTATCCAGATCCAGTCTTATTCCAACATTAGTCTTTATGTGAGTTCCTTTCTCTTCACTTCAATGGAATGATGAAAGAAATTTGATAGTCATTGTAGCAAATAACTAATTGCAGGGCTATTGTCAAATTACAATGGCAGAGACATTTGCAGAAACCTGCATGCTGAATCTTAAGGAAATTTGTAAGGTTTGTGATAATTTATTTAACTTTGGCCAATTGATAATAGCATTAGGTTCCAATACACAAGTGAGAACATTTGACCTTAAACTTGCCATGGGTGTTGCATATCACCAGGGGAGTGATTTACAAATGTGAATGGTAACTTACACTCCAGATTTCCTCTGGGAGACCAGGCTGAATCTTCCCTCTGTGGAACATTGACCTAAGATCTTAACTTTGCTTGACTTCCTCTCCTTCCCTGTCCTGCTTCTTCTATTCCCTTACCAGTTTTCCCCATGACTCCTTAATAAAACACTTGCATATGGATTCTCTTCTCAAAGTCTACTTCTGGGGAACTCAGACTAAGCTTTCAAGTTATGTAAGTTTTTTCCAAATTTTGCTAGATCCAAAAAAAAAAAAAAAAAATCACCTTGAGTTTTTGCTAAAATTTCCTGTAATTGTCTGTAATGAATTATGTTAATTAAAGAAGGAAAACAAGGAGGAGGAGGAGGGGAATAATAGAAACTATGGGCAAACTATATGACCTGATGCCTTTCCTCTATTAAAGATGATGGAGTGATCAGTGTTAGGCCCAGGGCTCCCGTCCTGCCCCGCCCCCCCATCCTCCCTCCCCCCTCTCCCTTCAGCTGTGTATCCCTAATTGGTACGAAACCAGAGTACCTGCCTCCACTCCCTTACCTAAGGATTTCTGCCGATAGGTACATAGCAGCCCACAAATGATAACACCCAGAATGCAGGTGGAACTACAAAGTCAATGTGAGTATCATGACCTGACCCTAAAACTACGAAACCAGCATAAACCATCACAACCTAGTTCTTTGTAGTCTATCCCCAGAACAAGTTATAAAAACTCTCTCCCCCCCTCCCTCGGGGCTGCTGTCCACTCAGATGCAGCCCACCTGCTAAGCTCTTTCATTACTTCTTGTAACTTCTTGTACATGTATATTGTTCTTAATAGATTTTACTTTTGGAAACAGTAATTTACTCAAATCAATTCAATTTTGTTGTTTGTTTGACTTCGTAGTTGATTTTAGTTTTGCAGAAAAATGCTGTCATAGTTTAGTATCGTTTTTTAATAAGCCCTTGCATAAGCAAAAAGAAAACAAAACAAAACAAAGCCTTGCTTGAATGGAGCTTGGCTCCTGGTCTGATTTCTAAGGCACCTCCCTTCTTGGCTTCCCTCTGGACCTAACAATCAGCAGATATAGTCTACAAGGGGTAGGTACTAAGCCTCAGGACTAATGGTAGATAAAAGAATTCACCACATTTCACATTGCACCACAATTCCTTTAGTTTCTCCTATTTTACTGTGGAAATACCACTGCTGGCCCCCGCAGTGAAAACTTGGCAACTTCAAGGTTAGAGCTGTGAAGAAGGGCTGCCATTAATTGTATTTTGCTTTTTGACAGTACCAGACGCTGTACAATTCTTTTAATACAGCAAATAGTAACTCTCTTGTTACTATTATGTTAAATAACAAGAATTGGAACATTCAAAAAATGGGACTTGAACAATGACATGCTTTTTACATGAAGAGTTTTAGGAGATCTTGGTGCTGCTCTTCCTGCTGCTGGAATGAATTGAATGGCTGTTCCCGAGAAGCTATTAGTAATAAATGTGAGTGGACGTTGCTACCGTCCAAACCTACTGTATTAGTCAGCCAAAGGAGTGCTAATGTGAAATACCAGAAATGGGTTGGTCTTTGTAAAGGATATTTATTTGGGGTAGGAGTCCACAGTTACCAGGTCATAAAGCAAAAGTTTCTTCTCTCACCACAGTCCATTGCCACGTGTTGGAGCAAGACAGCTGCCGTTTGCCACGGTTCAGGCTTCTTGGGTTCCTCTCTTCCCGGGGCTGCGTTTCTCTCCGGGCTCAGCTTCTCTGTTTCCTCCACAAGGTCCACTGTAGACTATTAGGCTCTCGAGGCTTTCTTCTCTCCACAAGGCCAGCTGTGAACTCTCAGGCGAATGGCTCGTCTCTATCCCGGGGCCTTCTCTCCAACATCAAAACTCCAACACCAAAACTGCTTCAACTCTGTTCTTGCCATGCCTTTTATATTTGATCCCCCCACCCACCAAGGGGTGGGGCTCAATGCCCTACTGACTGTGGCCCAGTTAATGCCCTAATCATAACTTAATCATGCCCACATTGGCATACCAGTTTACAAGCATAATCTAATATAGATTTTTGGAATTCATAATTACATCAAACTGCCAAACTGCAACACCTACATATATAATTTGTGTGGCTTCACATTAAACTTGCATATGTGTTCATTGTTTTGCATCTAAAATAGCATAGAATTATTACTCACAGCTCGGCAGACCATTTTGATGGTAACAGTTCATTTCTTTCACTATAGTTCTTTTTAAATCCAGAGTTATTGGATGACATTAAATTACATTGGTGTGCTTAAAGATTTTCTTCAAAAAAACCAACCTTGGAAGTGTGAAAATTGTCAGAAAAACTGGCTAGCTTTTGACATACTGTTTCCCAAGATTCTCTGGCACTGGAGAGCAGCTGTCTTGTGAAGTATTTTTGTTTTCAGCACCAAAGTTGTGGGAAATGTTGCTGTAGACGCCTGCACAGTGCCAGGTGCGCCATGTCCCTCCATTCCTCTCTGCCTCCACGGTTGTCACTTTAAAGGTTGTGCAGCTCCTTAAATAATAAAGCTGGAAAATATTTTTGGTCAGGTTATCAAGTTTCACGTACAAAAATGCTAATTTTGTTTGAAATGTATTAAGTACTTCTGAAAGTGTGAATTGCCTTTGAAGTCTGTCAGTATTGTTATTTTTTCAATAAAGAAAAAATTTTCTCCAAAAAATTATGATTATGAACCATACCTTGGCTTGAGAAACTGCAAAACCTTTTCAATCAGTAAATACCAAGGAATATTGGTGGCCTGGAATCTATAATCTATAATCTACCTTATTTATGCATTGTCTTAATTTCCTGACTGCAATGACAAATACCTTATAATGGGTTGGCTTAACAAAAGGAATTTATTGACTCATGGTTTCAGAGACTGGAAGGCTTGCTTTCTTCCAGAATATTGCAGAATTTTGGTACTTGTTTGCCAGCAATCCTTGGGGTTCCACACACCACACAGTACACACACATAGATAACCCATGTTGATGTGAAATAGCAAATGTCCTCATTAAGACAGGGCTCTCCCTCCCCTACCAGCTCCTTTCATGACTGGTCATAACATACCTGATCTTCACAAAATCCTCTCATCCACAAAGATCACAAATACCAGTTTTCAATTCAGTACCTTCAGCTTGGCCCCTGGTTGTGGAGATTCAAGTCCTTCCACGTCACATTTAACTGCATAATTTGCACCACACACAAGATCAGTGGCTAAATAGATCCTCATACTTGGAAAGTTTCTACATCAATATTTATCTGAATGGTTAAACTTCCTAATCCACCAGAACAGAATTTACATGTGAAAGCTTGCAGAATTGTTCTTTCCAACTCATCATTCTACAATAGTTATGATTTCCAAATCTTTTTCATTCCCAAATCCTCCCACATTCCCAATTTAATTGATATCCCATGTACTTTTCAGTACTTGAACAAGCAGAAAGCTACCAGGAAAAAAAACTTCCTGGGCAGAATTTAGTGGGATAAACTCTAGATCAAAAAAGGGATTTTGACCAGCTTCAGGAGTAGGTTATATATTTGAAATAAGGTGTGTCAACACTTTAGCTTTCATCCTTGTAGATCTATATCACCCACCCATTCCACCATTAGGAATATTTGAACATGGCGAAGGACTCAACTCTATGGAATTTCAATTCTAGTTGCCACTCTCAATGACGATCCCAGTGTTCTTCCTGGTTTCCATTTTCCATCTTGGCCCCAGTGATCTGCTTCAGTAACAAGAATGGGGATGTGGAGCATGGCAAATAAGATATGCAAGACTCCAGGTGGTTCTGTGGGTAACTTCAATGCCTAATCTTATAAGACTAGGACTATCCCAGAGGAGTAGTCTTGGACTTACCTCATATGTTTGGAACATCCAGAGCAGGTTACATAAGTGAACCTGGTCCTTTTCTGTCTCCTTTCCACCCAAAGGAAGGGGTAAAGAGAGAGACTAGTGATGTGACTCAGGCTTCTTGCAGTGCCTTCCTGTTGGGGATTGAATCATGTCACCCTCAGGGACAGGTTATTAACATTAACCCATATTCCTGTGGCTCTTAACCCTTGTAAATAGGACCTTCAGAAGGAGTTATTATTTGTTAAGGTATAGTCAAATTTAATCAGGGTGGTCTTAATCCATATGGCTGGAAAGGTGGTCTTATAAAGAGAGGAAATTTGAATACTAGTAGAAACTCTAAACTAGACGTCAGAAGATGTAGAAGGTAATGCATTCATATTCTGAGTTTGGCTTAGAGAGAGGCCACATTTGGGCAACAAGGAGGCTCTCAGGTGGCAACCCTTAGGCACCCATAACAGTAGGCTAAGTTTCAATTACAAGAGCAAAGACTCATAAGGCTAGTCATCAATAACAAGAACCCATCAGTGGGCCATCCTCTTTTGCTAGACACTGCCCCTGCACTCAGGGGACTGTTGCTGCTCCCTTGGAGAATGTAAGCCAGAAGTCAGAGAAAACCACAGGAGGAGATCTAGTGATGGTGGCAGAGATGGAAGCCAAAGAACCCCAAACATTGTAGCAGGCCAACACTACAGCTTTGGGGAGAAAGTATGACCTACTTAGATCTTGATCTTGGACTTCCTCTCTGAAACAGTGAGACAATAAATTCCTCTTGTTAAGTCAACCAGGATCTAATAAGTCAGCACTGCCTGAATGTCTTCCCACTGCCAATGCCATGACTATTGCCACCAGGTGATATGTGAGCAGACCTGGACAAACAATTAGTATTGAGTGATGCTAAGAAAAGACGTTTTTTTAAATTAATTTTTTGAAAGATTTATTTTTGAAGTGTTGGAGGCTAAGTCCACCAAAATTATATCTCAAATTTGAAACATAATGAAAAGTTTCTAACAAAAGTAAAAGTAATCTGGTCAACCTTAATGTCCTTGCTTATATTAGAAAATCATATACGGTGCAAATATATTTTTCTAGATGGATATATTATTATCTAATTATGAAATATCATTAATACAGTATCTGCAGCAGCTAGTCACTAAATCTATGTCTTTGTCTTTGGAGACATGATCTAAAGTTTAGATTCTAAACTATGTTGATTCTGAACTCACACAATGGCAAGTTATGTTCAAGCTTTATCTAGAGGGTAAGTTACAACGTAATCTTTCCCTCATTCTTAATTTTAATAATAGATTGATGATTGTTTTATAAATGTAGAAACTGAATTCTGGAGAAGTGATGAAATCTGGCCTAGATTCACCAGCTAGGTAGTACCACAGTAATTCATGAAACCTCACTCTATGGGACTTCAGTGTCATTTTTTTTTTTTTTTCATTATTCCACACCGTCTCTGATTTCTTGGACATTTGAGAGTTCTGCCAAAATATCTCTAGACATTCTTTTCACAAAAGGCTAAGCCTAACTAGCCTCCGAGTGACCTCTAACCTTGCTAAAGGAGCCAAGCAACCTATGAAGCCAAAATCTGTTTTCCACTTGTTAGCACATATAAGGGCACCTAGTAAATCTGCCCCCATGAGAATATAGGGCACATTCTAATAATTACTGCTGTACTGGGAACCACATCTTGTTCATTTCTAAGCTTCCTTCAGTTTGGGACTGTGCAAAAGATGGTGCTTTGCGACGTGTTTGTTTCTACAGATTTGCACATCTGTACAGAGTGGTTTCTATATCACTGTCCCCATCATAAATAATTGCACTCTAATACAAAGGAGGGTTGCATATTGTGAAAAATTAATTAAACAGTAAAGAAAAGCAGGGCTCTGAATGCCAAAAAGATGAGAGCTAACAAAATCTTAGAAAAATGATTTACTTACAAGTTGTTGGCATCATAAAGAATAGCAGGCATTCTTATAGAACAGGGTATCTGGCTTCAGTAATAATATTAAAAGTCACAATAATAATAAAATACAGAACACTTTTTGAGTTATTACCGTGGTCCAGGCACTCTTCTAAATTCTTTATATGTAGTGATTTAATACACACAATAACCTATAAGTTGTATCAATAAAATTTTACTCCGCTTTAACAACCATATTACCAATTCCACTTTTCAAGTGAACAACCTGAGTTTGAGAGATGGAATGACTTACATTGGTTACAAATCAGGTACCTAACAGGGCTGGGGTCCAGGTGGTTTGATGCCATTTCCAGTCACCTAACCATTATACATTCTACCTTTCCAAATAAACGGAATGTCCTTGAACTCACATTTCCTTCTCATCTTCACCAATAGGCGTGTCAGCTGGGAAAATTGGAGGAGAGGTCCTTCAAAAGGTGTTCACTTGGGTTTAGGCCCTGGATCCTCATATTTAACTTCTCTTGAGAGTACAGGGACATCCATGGTTTACTTAAGAGGACACAGCAAGATTTATGGTCAACTCAAAGCAAAACACAAATCATAAAGAACACTTTCATGCTCATGCCAGCCCTTGATGATCATCAGTCTCAATAACCCCCTATATATTCTCATAATAAAGGTAGAGAAATGCTGAAGAATGAATCTGGGTGGGATATCACATACCTCCCTACCCTCAAGATTTTCAGGAATAATCTCTCGGACTGTGACACATTTGAACTTGAAGATATTGCCCTGTAAGTTTATAGTGGAAAGGATATAAATTTTGTGGTCAAATGATAATGATTTGAAATTTAAAACATATCAATCGCAACCTATGGGAATGTAATTGTTATGAGTCTCAGTTTCATCATCTATATTATAAAAACATAATATTTACTTTTTGAGATTATTATGCAAATTAACTGAGAAAAAAATTGCATGTGTAGAATATAATGCCTGGCCCATAGAAAATACTGTGCAAATGATAAGATTTTTCTATCTCATTCCAATTTTGTTCTTGTTTTCTCCTCTTACTTTTGCCTTTCTTCATAAAATAAAGTTAGATATAAAATTTGGTATACATTTCCCTCAAATGGCCACCTTTATTTCATTCCAGGTGTTTTTATACAAAATTTCATTACTTACAACTAAATATATTTAAATACTTATTCATAATTTTTGACCCATGAGTTTAGAAATGTGTTTTCAGGTTTCAAATGCATTGTGATTTTTAAAGAAATTATCTTTCTCATTTTTTATTTCTAATTTAATTTTTTGTAGTCTTAGAACATTGTTGATATGTTATGGATGTTTTCAAATTTTTTTTGAGAATTGCTTTAGGACCTAGTATATGGTCAGGTTGTATTAATGTTCTCTTTACAATTGAGAAGAATGTATGTCCTCTAAAAGTACAGTTCAAAGCTCTATACGTGTCTACTTAATCAAGTTCATTAACTTTGTGGTCTAAACCTTATATATCTTCTATCCATGTAATACATTTTTTGTCTGCTTGATCTATAAATCATTGAAAAAACGTTATTGAGTTCTATCAGTATGGTGATTTCTTCAATTTTTCCTTATAGTTGTCATTTTATGCTGTTTGCTTATTCAAGTTATAGAAGTTTAATAGTATTTTAACTTCTTGGTAAATTTGATTTTTATTATTTTAGTGACTCCTGTTATTAATATACCAATATTTTAATGTTCTTTGTCAGATAGTAGCTTTCTGCATTTCATGAAATTTCATTCTTTAAAGTCCACAGACTTGACCTACTGTATTTCTAGTTCTTTAGTTCCTAATTCCTATTTTATAAATCAGAGCATGAGTTGGACGCAGGAATGCCTACATTCCAATGAAGTGCCACCATCCAGAGAATCTGCCAGTAAATAATGAGGACCCCATTAAATTAAAGATATAAAACAGACTAGAGCTTTTGTTTACTTTTTATGAGAAATATATCTTAGGTCAATTTTATTTTCCTCCAATTTATTTTCTAAATTATTTTCATATAATATCTACTTCAAAGGACTATATTGATAATGTAGGTTAACACAAGTATTGAGGAAAATCTCTATGGCAAAAAATGTCAATAATAATACACATGCTCATTCTTTTTGATTTACTAATAATTTAACTAGGAATTAATTATTGGTAAATATTTCAAACCCTGAAAGAGCTTTTTAAATTGAGATGTTTATTGCAATACAGTCAATAGTAAGGAGAACTGGAAACCAGTTAAATAAACAGCCATAGAAAATATTTGGTGTGTGCTACCCTGGCCCATCTGCCAAGTGACCAGAAAAGCTGATAGTTTTGATTGGGGGCCAGAACAAGAGGAGGCTCTGCCACAGGTCCACGCAAGATGCACTTCTGTTTGGGCCACACAATCCAGCATATCCAATAGTGCTGGAAGTGTCAGTGGCAAGTAGAGATGTCATCTGGAGCTTTTGGCAGGCACATATAGGAGAATCACGATGCAGACTCTTAGGATTTTGGAGCAAAGCCCTACCATCTTCTGGAGAAAACTACTCTCCTTTTGAGAAACAACCTTTGGCCTGCTACTGGGCCTTAGTAGAGACTGAAAGCTTAACCATGAGCCACCAAGTTACCATGGGACCTGAGTTGCCTATTGTGACCTGGGTATTGTCTGACCCACCAAAGCATAAAGTTGGGCATTCACAGCAGCACTCCATCATAAAGTAGAAGTAGAATGTATTAGATAGGACTTGAGCAAGTCCTGAAGGCACAAGTCAGTTACATAAGGAAGTGGCTCAAATGCCCATGGTCACCACTCCTGCCACATTACCTTCTCTTTCCCAGCCCACAGCTGTGGCCTCTTGGGGATTCCTTACAATCAATGGACTGAGGAAGAGAAAACTCGGGCCTGGTTTACGGGTGGTTCTGCATGATATGCAGGAACCACCTAAAAGTGAACAGTAGTAGTGTGGCATCCCTTTTCTGGGATGCACCTGAAGTACAGTGGTGAGGGCAAATCCTCCCAGTGGGCAGAACTTCAAGCAGTGTACCTGATTGTTCATTTTGTTTGGAAGGAGAAATGGCTGGAGGTGCATATGTACACTGATTCATGGGCTGTTGCCAGTGGTTTGGCTGGATGGTCAGGGACTTGGAAAGAACATGATTGGAAAATTGGTGACAAAGTGGTCTGGGAAAGAGGTATGTGGACTGGCCTTTCTGAGTAGCCAAAAAACATGAAAATATTTGTGTCCCACGTGAATGCTCACCAGAGGGTGGCTTCAGCAGAGGAAGATTTTAATAATAAAGTGGATAAGATGACCTGTTCTATAGATAACACTTAGCTTCTTTCCCCAGCCACTCCTGTCTCATCAACAAAGTGACCATGGTGGTAGGGATGGAAGTTATGCATGGGCTAAGCAAAATGGACTTCTCCTCACCAATGCTGACTCGGCTACAGCCTCTGCTGAGTGCCCAATCTGCCAACAGCAGAGACCCACACTCAGAACCCTGATATGGCACCATTCCCCAAGGTGAACAGCCTGCTACCTGGTTGATTATATTGGGCCACTTCTCTCATGGAGGGGGCAGCACTTTGTTCTAACTGGAATAGAAGCATACTCTAGATATGGGTTTGCCTTCCATGCACTCAATGCTTCTTCCTAAACTACCATACTTGCACTTACCGAATACCTTATCACCACCATAGTATTCTATACAGCATAACTTCTGATCAGTGAACTTCACAGCAAATGATGTGCAGGAATGGGCGCATGCTCATGGAAGTCACTGGTCTTAGCAGATTCCCCATCTGGTAAGCTAGAGAACCTGTATTGATAGAATGGATTGATAGAATGGTGGAATGGCATTTTGAAGGATCAATTACAGTGTCAACTAGGTGGCAATACTTTGCAGGGCTGGGGCAATGTTCTCCAGGAGGCTGTGTATGCTCTGAATCAGCGTTCTCTCTATGTTGCTGCTTCTCCCATAACAAGGATTCATGGGTCCAGGAATCAAGGGGTGGAAATGGGAATGGCACCACTCACTATTACCCCTAGTGACCCACTAGGAAAATTTTTGCTTCCTATCCCTGCAACCTTGAGCTCTGCTGGTCTATAGGTCTTAGTACCAAAAGGAGAAGTGCTTCCACAGGGAACACAACAATGATTTCATTGAAATGGAAGTTAAGACTGCCACCTGGCCACTTTAGGTTCCTCATGCCTCTAAATCAACAGGCAAAGAAGGGAATTACTGTACTGGTTGGGGTGATTGATCCTATCAAGGGGAAATAGGACTGCATCTACATAAAGAGGGTAAAGAAGAGTTTGCCTGGAATACAGGGGATCCTCTAGGGCATCTCTTACTACTGCCATGCCCTGTGATTACGGTCAATGGAAAATTGCAACAACCCAATCCAGGCAGGACTAACAATGGCCCAGAAACTTCAGGAATGAAAGTGTGGGTCACCTCACCAAGGCAAAGAACCACAGCCAGCTGACGGGCTTGCTGAGGGTAAAGGGAACATGGAAAGGGTAGTGGAAGAAGGTAGTGGTAAATACGACCTTGAACCACTTGATGAGCTACAGAAAGGAGGACTCTAATAGTCATGACTATTTCCTCCTTGCTTTGTTATGGGTATGTTTGTATTTGTACATAAAACGAATATCTTCGTTTTCTTCACTATCCTTTCCCCTTATCATATGGCATAAGTTGTATTAGTTTCATATCATGGTATTTAAGGATGTCAAGTTTAAGAGTGAATATTACCCAGGGTCTTGCACCCTATTCTCGGGGGATTTAGTGCATTTCAGTTGTATGCAGGACAGCTGACTATGGCTAGGAATTTTTATTTAGATACTGTTATTATTTTTATTTAGAGACTAAGCATGGTTTAAGGTGATGTGTATGGCTGCCATGTTGACAAGGGGTAGACGCTGATGATTAGGCTAATAACTAAAAGATTAGTCATTTACCCAAGTTAAAGACACTGCAAGTGATAAGGGTATCCTCAAGGAAACTTTCAGGGAAAAAAATTAAAATAGAAGGAAAAGACTTCAGCTGCAGATACCCACCATAGCCCCACTGCCTGAGGACACAAAATTCAGATTATAATTACATTCGTCTAATATTGCTACTTAAAACCTGTCCTCTCTACCTCTTCCTCTACAACAGTGCAGAGAATTAAAATAAAAGCTGATAAATGAAGAAAGTGGAGGAACTTAAAATGAAGAATAAGCCGATAAAGCTCCTTCTTCTATAGCAGGCTCCCTGGTCTGAAGCAGGCCCAATCTGGGCAGAGTTTTATTTGCATAAGAGTTTGCAGTTCTGATGTAACACTGGTCTGAAATTGCATTGTCCAAAAGTGTCTGTAAGAATTGTACTATCTCAGAAAGCCCAGAAAGTTATAGAACATATTTAATATATTAGCGAAGGGATAGTGAAAAAGGAGATAGGAATGAATGTCAGGGTGGGGGGCACTCACACTGACACCTTCTTGAATCCTACTGAGATTACTTTATTTAAGCAATCAGGTTCTGTAATTATTCTTGAATTCAATACTGTTACTTTTTTATTGAAGCATTTATATTATAAATATACACACTTAAAGAACCACTATCACAATTTGGGTCTCTTGAAGCAGATTCTGCGACTGTCCTTAGTGTACAGGATATGCATTGGGGGGTGCCCTTTAGATAAACACCAGAAGAAGAGAGGGGACAGATGCAGGATTGGGCAAAGGGAGATGTCACTCTGTGATAAGGGCCGGAGAACAGCTCTGGCCCATCCTAAAGGGAGTTAAAATGCCCCATCAGTGTTGGATTATGTTGGGCCAAATAACTGGATCAGTATACTTCCACCTGGATCAATCATTGGATGGCCCCTGGTAGAGCATGACCTTAGGCAAAGCCGCTGACTGCAGCTGAGACGATCTTGAAGGGACTGGCAGCCGAAGCCATCCAGTGACTACCCTCCCTGCAGCTGGGCAGCAAGTCCTTCCTTAAAGAGAGATGTGGATAGTGCTTCTCCGGGTCTGCAGAGCCAAACGGGGACAATGCTCAGTGTGCATGTGCAACACGGACGGGCACTTAAATGCATTTAGCTATTGCTCTGTCATTGTCAAAATTATATTTGATACTGGCAGTTTATAACTTATGGCAAATTAACAAAATATGCTTATCTTGACTCACGTTTTGAAAAGAACCCTGTTGAGTTTTTATTGTTTTTAGTAACAGTGGTCGTCTAATGCTTGTGAGGGTAGGACTGGAGGCAGATCAGGGTTTTTGTTGTTGTTTTGTTTTTTCAGCAGGTACTGGGGATTGAAACCAGGACCTTATATATGCAAAGCACGTGCTCAACCACTGAGCTACACCTGCCCCACCAGATCAGGTTTTTTGGGACCTAACATTTATACAATTTTGGGCAAATGAAGAAAAAGAACATTAAAAACATTTTTGAATATAATAAACTTTATTTTTAAAGAGGTTTTAGATTACAGATAAGATACATCAAAAGTGTGAGAGATTCCCATGTACCCCCCTCCCTCTCCCACATCATCCCCTATTTTTAAAAATGTAGCAGTACAATTTATTATGATGTATCTGTAAAATCCACTCACTAAAAAATGCACATCAAAAAAATGACTCACTTTTAACACTAACCTACCTACAGTGAAAATCCTAAAAAATAAAACCATTATTGTGACATTTTTCAGTACTTCACACATCTAGCAAATACTGAAGGAGGCAACTACCATTGTTATAACTTCTTTAAAGCCAAAAACTTAAGCACAAATCAGAATTAAGAGAAACTTTGGAATGTTTACATTTGCATGCATTTTTGGCTGAAGTTGCAAAGATTCCACCTATAACAAAACCACAACTTTGAATAAAATGAATATTAAAAACATGTGAGCCTTGTGACAAACTTCCTCTACAGAAGCAAGGAAACAGAGTCAATAGTAAAAGCAGTATATTTCTAGGAGAGAAAGCAATCACATATTTCCTTTATCATAAAATAAAAGTCAATGAGTCAACATTTTAATAATATTGACCAAGTTATTTACTATTTGTAGCAGTTTGGTATGGTTTGTGAATTCCAAAGATAGATATTGGATTATGTTTGTAAACTGGTCTGTACCTGGATATGATTAAATTTTGATTAGGGCTTTGATTGGGCCATATCAGTATGGTGTTGAGTCCCCACCCCTTGGTGGGTGGAGATTCATAGATAAAAGACATGGAAAAGGACAGAGCTGGAGTTCTGATGCAGAGTTTTTGAGCTGGAGCCCCAGGAAGTAAGCTCACAGAGGAGTTTGGTCATGAGGAAGGAGACAAGGCTCCAGGAAAAGAGACGAGCCATTCGCCTGACAGTTCACAGCTGGCCTTGTGGAGAGAGGCAAAGCCGAGAGAGCCTCATAGTCTACAGCTGACCTTGTGGAGGAATCAGAAGAACTGAGCCCAGAGAGAAACAGAGGCCCAGGAAGAGGGGAACCCAAGAAGCCTGAACCCTGGCAAATGTTGGCAGCTGTCTTGCTCCAACATGTGAGAAGAGACTTTGGTGAGGGAAGAAACTTATGCTTTATGGCCTGGTAACTGTAAGCTTCTACCCCAAATAAATACCCTTTATAAAAGCCAATAGATTTCTGGTATTTTGCATCAGCACCCCTTTGGCTGACTAATACACTATTCAAGAATTTGCTTTTCAAGTTGTGTCTTTAAAATGTATCTATCCATATATTTAGATTAAATTAAATTTATACATCAAAAACATTTTGCTCAGAATTCTAATTTTAAGTATAAATCATAACTTATCAAAGCATAGTCCAAATACTATACAATAATGCTGCCATTTAGATTTATATGCTTCATCTGAAAAACTTCTCTTACAAACAGGAGTTTTGCCCTGTTTCTCCAGAATAAATGTCCCTATGTCTAAAACTTTAAATGAAAATCAAAAAAGACAGATTCAGATAATTCATGCTATGCGTTTTCCTTCATCGGACTTTGATAAAAAGACAGCCATCTGGTGTTGGAACACCACCTTCCTTCTCAGCTACAGTCTCCACAGCCCCAGAAGCAGACACAATAACCATTGTTTTATTTGTTGAAGCTTCTGTTTCTCAGCAATAGCTACACAAACAGCATCAATCTCATCAGTTTCAAAGTCACAGTCAGGAATTGACTATGGTGAGAAATCCTTTACTTCTGCTGATTCACTCTTTTTAATCCTCTGTGCCACTTTCTGCTGCTCCTGGAGTGTTCTTGCCCAAGAAAGGTCTTCTTTCCATATTTCAGGGTTCATTGGATAGATGTGAAGGCTGCTTGAAAACTTTGAATTGCTTCATACATTTTGTCCTTTGGCTCTCTGTTGTCATGTTCTATTGTCTGTCTTCTTATCCTTTAGTTTACCTTTCCTAATAAACTTCATTTCCAAACTCTTCTCCAAATCTCTCACCCTTGTTTTTTCCTTTCAGGCTGCAACACCCCCTTTAGTATCTCTTGCAAATCTGGTCTTTTGGTAACACATTCTATCAGTCTTTGTCTGTGAAGACTTTGAACTCATCCCCATTTTTGAAGGACAGTTTTGCCAGGTACAGAATTCTTGGCTGGCAGTTTTGCTCTTTCAGTACTTTAAATACATCATATCACTTTCTTCTCATCCCCAAGGTTGCTGATGAGAGGTCAGCACTTAATCTTATTGAGTTTCCCTTGTATATGATGCTTTGTTTTTCTCTTGCTGCTTTCAAAATCCTCTCTTTATCTCTGATATTTGTCATTCTGAATAGTAGATGTCCCAAGGTAGGTGTATTTGCATTTATCTGTTTGGGGTGCATTGTCCTTTTTGGATATTAATATTTATGTCCTTCATAAGGGTTGGGAAGTTTTCAGTTATTATTTCCTCAAATATTCTTTCTGCTCCTTTTCCATTCTCTTCTCCTTCTGGGACACCAATAATGCAAATGTTTGTGTGTTTTTCATTGTCATTCAATTCCCTGAGACTCTGTTCCATTTTTTCCATTCTCTTCTCTTTCTGTTGTCCTGTCTTTTCCAGTCCAGATGTTCTTTTTTCAAAATTACTAATTCTGTCTTCACACAATTCAAATCTGCTCTTATGTACTCTAATGTATTTTTAATCTCATCCATGTCTTTCATTCCCATAAGGTCTGTTACTTTTCTTTGCAGGCTTTTAAATTGTTCTTTATGCTCTCCCAGTGTCTTCTTAATATCCTTTATTTCTTTAGTCATATTTTCTTTAAATTCTTTGAAGTGATTTAGGAGAGTTGTGTGATTACCACTGATTAATTGTATTAAACCCTGTATCTCTTCAGGATATTTGGTTTGTTCTTCTGTCTGGGCCATATCTTCCTGTTTCCTAGTATGGCTTGTAATTTTTTGCTTATATCTAGGCATCTGAATATGTTGGTGTACTTACACTAATGGCTAATTTCTCTCTCTTGCCTATTGTTTCCCCCCACACACACAGTTCTTTGATATTTGGTTCAACCTATTCTCACTCTTTAAAATTGCCCAGCTTATGTTTTCAAAATTGTGCCAAGGTCTCACTAGTAGGGCTCAGATTTTCTCCCAGTGGCTGGATACAGAGCGTGCAGTTTTTTGTCCATGCGGTTTCCAGACCGGTCAGCAGATGGTGCTAGTCTATGCACTTTTCCACAGAGGTGTTTCAGTCTGGGCTTTCCTGTGTTCTGTGTTGAATTTCCAGATCAGAGATTCAAAGCAGGCTCTGCTGGCCGAGTTCACTAAAGAAAGGCACCCTCCCTTTTCCCTTGAAACAGCTGACAGGAAGGAAGATGTCTGCTCCCCTCTTAGTCGGCTGTAGTGAGACAGGGGCTTTACCCTAATTTAATATCTTGAGGATGGGGGTGGGGAGCCCTTCCCAGCTGCAGGGGCTTGGTAACTCACATTTGCTTTTTCACTTCTTCCTCTCTCTGTCCCTCGCCCTCCTGGGAGATGTGTAGCTCTGTCCTGGTCTGCTGACCCCCAAAGTAGGTCCCTCTGACAGCTTTTGATTTTTTCTCCTTTGTGTGTGTGTGTGTGTGTGTGTGTGAGAGAGAGAGAGAGAGAGCATTCAGCTTTGCCTGTCAGTCTATTGCCATCTTCCCACAATCCCCCTAAAATTTAAAAAAAATTAATATTAGGTATGAAAATACCTGGGCCCTGGAAAGGTATGTGTAATTTAGGAACTCTGAAGCATAAGCTTCATTAGCTTCACTGTAACTCCATCTTTGAGTTGTGATAAAATCGCTACTCAGCTTTCTTTAAATTCTTTTAAAGATGTAACTCCAATACAAATTTTAAGGAAGTAAATTGAGCAACATAAATAAACTGTCTTAGACTCTTCAAACTCTTTATTTCACCAGTTCCACTTCATTGAATCTTTTAAATAAGACAAAAATATGAAAAATCCCAAAATGTTTCCAAAGATTGTTATTACAGAATTCTTTAGTGGGGGGAGAAAAGGAAATATTAGAGGCTAACAAAAGGAAGAATGATTAGGTAAAATTTTTTCCATCTGCATGATATAAATATTATTTAGTCATTCTTAGTGGTGTTTATAAGGTGTTTATAATTATAACAGAGAAACTGCCCACAAAATTATGCTAAATGAAAAATTCTTATCATGTAACTGTTCATTTATATGGGCAGATTTATGAGTTTTCTCCTAGTCTAACAAATTATCACAAGCATAGCAGCTTAAAACAGCACCCATTTAATATCTCACAGTTCTGTACAGGTAAGAAAATAAAGAAGACTCCACTGAGTTTTCTGCTTAGGGTCTCACAGGGGCCAAAGTATCGGGCATGCTGGGCTCTTAGCTCTGAGCCAGCGGTTCTTAACAAGGGGTCCGTGAGCTTGAATTAAAATTCAAAAAAACATTATTCTTGTGGGAACGTGTTGGTGTGGGTGTGATATATTTATTAAATAATACACAGTATAGCGTGGACTTGGTAAGGAGTCCATGGTTTTCACCTGACTCGCAAAGAGGGTCCATGAAACAAAAAAGGTTAAGAAGCCCTGCTCTAGGCTCTGGGGAAAAACACACTTCCAGACTCATTCAGGGTGGTTAGCAAAATCCAGTCCCTTGTGGTTGTAGGATGAGGTCCCATCTCCTCGTTGGCTGTCAGCCAGGATTGTTTTCAATGTCACATGGCCCCATTCCTCCTCATGTGGCCCCTCCATCGTCAATCCAGCAATGGCACATTAAATGCTTCCAGTGATTCCAATCTCTCTGACTTCACCATCTGCACCTCGCCAGAGAAAACCCTGCTTATAAAGCGTTCATGTGATTAGCTTAGGGCAACCCAGCTCATCTCCCTTTTGCCAATCATGAGAGTAACACCATAGACTCATGGGACTGTTTTAAATGTTGTCAGTCACATCAGATATCTTAGGCTAGAGGATCACAAAGGGCAGGATGCTTCAATAGTTTGAATAAGAACTGTAAAAATTATATTTTCTAATTACAGTAATGCATAAATGAATAAACACATAAACTAAAACTTGAATAATTTGAAAGTAAAAATAAAACATTGTAAGTTGCTCTTATGTATAAGAGGGAGGAAATTAAAATCAGAATGAGACTATTGAATAATTAATAATAAAATGACATGATATATTAAAAATTAAATATTAATTGCTTTAAAGAAATTAATTATTAGAAAAGTATAAAGCACAGAAGATAACTATTTGAAGGAAAAATATATATTAAAAAATTTAAGAAAACAGAAGAAATTAATTAATAACAACAAAGGCTTCTATTTAAAAGAGCATTGGCCTTGATTCAGTTTTATTTTTTTTCATGGAACTAACAAATATGTGAAGTGATATTAGCTATTATATATTTATTAAGTTATTGGGTGTTTGTACCTGAACACTGTCTCATGAGAACACCAGCTTCTCCAATCCTGCTGTATCCCCAATTTCTTTTAACAGTGCAGAAAATATAAGTGCTTCAAATAAAGATTTGGCAAATAGACCAAAGCATTTATTAGAAAACAGAAAAAAAACTAGGTGAATTAATGAAAAATTAACAGCAAATAAGTGTCTAGATAGCCCATTTAAATATACAGAAACAAAATAGAAATAAATTAAATTGCAAAATGGATTTGGTAAAATCACACACACACACAGGTGATTTTTAAAGAGGAAATGTCATGGATAACTGTATACTCAACGTGAAAATCTTATTGAATGGAAGATTTTTGGATAATAAAGCAATATGCTTTTTTTTTTTTACTTTCACCGTTGCTTTTAAACCAATAACCATATCACACTTCATGTTAAAATATGTTACTAATTTCTGTGAAGGTCAAGGCCAAGAAGGATGGCTTCTAAGAGCAAATTATCCAATTTATGCAATCAGATGAGATTACAAATTTAGTAGCATAAATATTTGATTGGAGAGAAAGTTATCAATATTGATTGGATCAATATAGATAGTATCAATATAGATATTGATAGTAAATCAAATTTTCTTAGAAAATCCAAGAGTCAACAAAAACCTTACTAGAAGTAGTAAAAGTATTCAAGTAATTATCTTTTTACACAAATATGTATAGTAATTAATGGCTTCTCCGTAATCCACAATTTCTTAGAAATTATCATGGAAAAATAGTCATAATAACATAGTAAAAAAACAAAATATAAAAAGCATACTAAAAGATATTGAAATATCAAAAAAGTGCACTATTTGTAGGATAGTGATGATAATCTTAATATTGAAGATCTTAGAAATGCAAAAGAAATTTACAGTTCATTTACTTTGCCCAATTTTTTATTGAAGCCCCAATAGAGAAATGGACAAATAAATAATAAATGAATAAAAATCACAACCTGAGCCATAGAATGGACAACGAATATATGAAAGTATATTCAATCTCACTGTTATATAAATAAATGCTGATAAATTCAGAAGTGATATGTCATTTTTAGTTTATTAAGTTGGCAACATTAAAAATACATATAAATTTCTGGGTGGTTGAAGATGACAATTGCTTAAATCCACATTTCCCTACACCTCTTCCAAAAGTAATTCAGAGCAACAGAAGAACAAGTTAAACTATCCAAACCCACAGTCTAGGCATAGACAGAAGACGGAATATGCCCAAACTTCGAATTTCTTGCAAGCACAAAAACTAACACCAAATCCCAGCAAGTTATCTTTCATGATGCCCCTGAAGGACAAGAAAGAATTGCATGGACAAGAGGAGGAGACAGCTAGTGGCAGACTGAAGACTGATCTAAAACCAAAGTCAGAGGTCTGAATTCAAGCGTGACACAGAAGTGTGTATGATCTGAGGCGGATGTCTTTGAAAGCTATGGCTTTTTGGGTAAAAGTATGTAAAAAGGAATGGATAGGGTCCTTTGGAGATTTAGAATTAAAGGGGAAAAGAAACAAAGGGGGAAATTTGGTTCCTGGATAGTGACAAAGGACCAAAATATCAGAAGACATACACCGCCTCCCAAATTAGCCATATTGGAGGAAGAGGAAGCAGAGGAGAAGATAATGCTGCTATAAAGTTTCCTAGATGTCTGCAGAAGCAGACAAAGGGGACTCACAACACAGACACAAGAGGGCATTCATGAACTCCAAATCATACAAACCTACCAAAAATGAAATGAATAAATAAAGCAGACTATATACAAAGTTACTATAAGATTAAATAGAAAATGAGAATCAAAACATTTCAGCTGATGGAAACCTCACCATACCTCAAAACAAAACAACACATAACAAAACAAAACAAAACAAAACAAAATAAAAACCTTGAAGCAAATAAAACTGCAATGCAAAACTACAACCTGATATAAATATCCTCAAATAAGCATTTGGGGAAGGTAAAAGCCACTTTGAATCAGAAATGCAAACATTAAAAAGAAATTGACAAAACAACATATCAGACAGAAATAAAAAGGAAGTTGTTTGAACTCAGGTAATAAGAAGTACAAGATAAAATCATCTTAGAAAACACTCAAACAGAAGAATCCAAGGATAATATTAACATGAAAATTTAATAAAATGAAGAAAGACTGTGAAACAATCAAGAAAATTTTAAAAAGATAAAGAAAAAAATAAAAAGTGTTAGAAAGAAAGTGGTTGAAATGGAATATAGGCAAAGAAGAAAAATATATGTAAAACTGGAACACCTGGAAAAACAAAACAAAACAATGGAATAGAAATAATATTTAAAACTGAAGTCCAAGAAAATTTTCTGTAAATCTAAGTAGAATAAAAGGATCATCCATTTTCCTGGAAAAATTAATAGAGCCTAATAAATGCCAAGGTTTATCCCAGGTTAAAGATAAAGACAGAAACCTTCAATATTCCAACACCTTACAAGGGCAAAAGAATTAGAACAGCATCAGACTTCTCAAAAATAACGTAAAATGTAAGCAACAATGGAGTTGCATTTTCAAAACACTCAGGAACAGAGAAAGTTATCCAAGAAATTTATAAACAATCAAGCTGTCCTTCAAAACTCTTGAAAAATAATTTTAAACACACAAGATCCAAGGAATACCATACACAGAATCCCTTCTTGAAATTAATGAGAAGCTACTTTCATCCCAACAAAAGATGAATGTGGAGACTTTTGGCAAAAGAATACGGGGTAAGCATTTAACATATTTAATTATAGATCTAAGAATAAAATAACACTGAAATATGTATCTAAATATGGCTAAAACAGGAAATTTTAGATTATATACATATGGTAACAGAATAAAAATTTTTTAAAAATTTATTAAACTACACTACACAAACAGTGAACCCTAAGTTAAACCATTATAAATGTGCTATCATCAATTTTAACAAATGTTCCACACCAATGCAAGGTGTTGGTAGTGGAGTAAAATATGGGAATCCTGTATTTTATGCATGATTGCTCTGTAAACCTACAACTTCTCTAAAAAACTCCAAAAAAAAAGTTTTCAAAAGAAGGAATAAATTGGAGGTGGAAATGAGGATGCCAGAATAATATATGATTGTCATATGTTCTGATAAAGTAAAAACAGCACAATCAGAAATGCTAAGGAGATAAGTTACTAGGACCAGCTTTGCCCTCCCACCAGGAATAATTAGAAAACTGGACAGAATAGATGAAATAACTGTTTTAGATATTGAACAAGACAGGAGGACAAGAGACTAAAATTAAGGCAAACTTATGATTACTTCTTAGAGTGTGGATCAGGGAGGAGTATCCCAAAAGATCACAGTGGTCTCACTAAACTGAGAGACATGAGAACAGAATTCAGGTGACTTGAGCAGCTAGAATTTATAGGGCAAAGTTCTAGTGACGAAAGAGCGAGGCAGAGGAAAATCTCCAGAAGTTATCAGAGGGGACCCATTAAGTCTGTTGCTGATTTACTAAGCCACATATGCAGAATAGTGAAACTCCATGAATCCAGGCAAAGAAGAACTAATGGAAGCTTTAAGCCACACTCTTTCCAAAGCTCACAAAGAATTTAAAGACATTTGTATTTCAAACAACCAGAGTGGAAAATCTTCATTGAACATCTAGGGCATATAATAGAGCTCCACAAATTGTCACATAGGGCTAAGCTAACTCTAGGGAAGTGTTTCTCAACTACAGCGCTATTGACATTTTGGGTTGGGTAATTCTTTGTTGTGGGGTTCTGTACTGTGCATTGTAATATGTTTAGCAGCATCCCTAGTAAATTCCAGTAGAACCCTTCCCCACCCCCAAGAGTTAGGGCAATCAAAAACTCTATCCAGATGCGAATATTCTCACTGTCCTGATTCTGTGATAATCAGGGTGGGCTAAACATTCGCTATATTAGAAACCATGCATGTGTCCCCAGACCTCGTTTTCCTCCCTAGGTTTGGTTTTTAGAATGTTGGTGATAAACTAAGCCTGATTTATTATATGACCATCCTGTATGGGAAAAGACTGTAACTCTAGGTATCTCTGGTCAACCTTAAGAGATATAGCAGGGGGCTATATCTGGTTGGCGTCCATCTCCCATATGGAGGGACCTGGGTTCGATCCCCGGGACCTCCTGGTAAAAATTTTAAAAATATATAGAAGGTGCGTGGGCCGCCAGGCCCTGTGCGCGGGCGCACCACCAGTTCCCGCGAGCCACACAGCAAGATGATGACATAATAGGAGAGTGACACAAGGGAGAGGCAAGATGAGACGCACCGAAAAACCAGCAACTAAGGTGGCGCGGGCAGGATGCCTCTCTCCTACATCAGAGATTCCAAGGATTGAATCCCAGTGAAGACAGGAGGAGAAGGATGAGAAGAGAGGGCAGAAAATGGACACAGAGTTGCCCAGTGAATGGACACAGAAACAGCAAAATCGGGGGGGGGGGAAGGGGTGTAAAAATGGATAAAAGTAAATAAATAAGTAAATCTTTAAAAATAAAAAAAAATAAAAAAAATAAAAATAAAAAAAAACCTCTATCCAGACATTGCCTAATGTCTGGAGGGACAAAATCACACTCACTGTTCTAGAGAAAATACAACTATAGACCTTAGCTCACATAGCTTAAAAACACGCCTCAAAGGGATCAAGGTAACCGGCAAATAACTTCATGCTAGAACATATCCAGAACTCTTTAAAGGGAGATCATACAATCAATCCCTTAATAGCGTAAAATTGAAATGTCCAGCCTGTAACTAAAAATTAAAAAACATGCAAAGAAGTAGGCTAATTTGTCCCCCAAATAAGTCAGTCAATAGAATGATTCACACCTGACTGAGATGAAAGAATTAACAGAGGAGTAATTATAAATTACACAAAATTTGGAGGAAAAACAAGAACATAAAGAGGAGAGAAACAATTTATTTTTAAAAGAACCAAAATATAACTTCTGGATATGAAATATACAAGATATGAAGTGAAATTTTTACAAGACGGGATTAATAGCATATTAGACAGTGCAGATGAAAAGTAATGAACTTAAAGACATTGCTATAGAAACTATTGAAAATGAAGCATAAAGAGAAAAAAGGCTAAGGATAAAAAATGAACCAAGTTTCTAGGAAATATCAAGGAGTCCAGATACATGTAATTGGTATCTCAGTGGAAGAGAAAGAGGAGGAAGTTAAAAAATACAGGAAAAAATAGCCAAAAATTTCCAAATGTGAAGAAACCAACAGTTCCAAGTAGTTCACCAAACAACAAGCAATATAAACATATAAACACACTCAACACACATAAATCACCTTATCACATCATAATAAATTGTATGGAAATCAGTACTAAAAAGAAAATCTTAAAATCAGCTAGAAAAAGAAAATATTACATATAGATGATAAATATAATAATGATGTTAGTCATCTTATTGGAAACAATGCAGTTCAAAAAAAATGTAACAACATTTTTAATGTGCTGGAAGAAACAAAAAAAGTCTTTACACCTGAAATTCCTCATATAGCAAAAATACTTTTAAATAATGAAGGTGCAATAATTTTTCAGACAAACAAAATCTGGGAGAAATATTATAAGTATAAAGTAGACATATAGTTATATCAAATGATATATAGATCAGCACAAAAGGATGAAGTGTGCTGGAAATGGAAAATATGTGGGTAAACAAAACAGACATTTTTCCTCATTATTTTAATTTCTTTAAAGATAATTGATTACTTAAAGCAAAAACAATATGAAAGTATTGTGGAATTTGAACATACATAGAAATAAAATATATGAAAACAATAGCACTAAAGATGAGAGGGGAAATGAAAGAACACTCTTAGAGCATTCAGAAATTATACATGAAATGGCATAAAATTATTAGAAGAAAGAGGGTCCTAGTGCAGAATAAACTTTAACCCACAGAGCAGCCAATAAAAATATAAGTTAAGAAGTATAGTTAATAAACCAACAGTGAATATAAAATTGAATTCTACAAAAATACAAAAATAATCCAAAAGAAGGAAGGAAAACAGAAAGAAAGGAACAAAGAACAGAACATGTAGAAAACAAATAAAAATATGGTAAACATAAATCTAACCATAATTATAATAAATAATAATTGCATTAAATTAAAATTTTCTAAACACTGCAGTTAAATGACAGATATCGTCAGACTGGATTAAAAAAACTGTCTAAAAGAAACACAGTTTAAAATAAAGATTCATATATGTAAAAATTAAAAGGATGAAGAAAAATAAAACATGATTATATTTTTCTGAAAAAGTCTTTAATTTGCCTTCATTTTGAAACATTTTTATTGAATATTGAATTCTAAGTTTACAGAGATTTTTTTCTTTCACGGCTTTAAATATATAGTTCTATAGTCTTATAACTTGCATAGATTCTGTCAAGAATCTGCATTATTTTCTTACTTATATTCCTCTGTACTTAATGTGGCTGCTTTAAAATTTCCTCATCACTGGTTTTCAAAAATATGGTAACAATATTTTTTGTTGTGATTTTCTTCATGTTTACCCTGCTTTGTTATCCTGAAGTTCTTGGATCCTTGGATTTATACCATTCATCAAATTTGGAAAACTTTCAGTCACCATTTCTTAAGCTATCTGTCTGTCCTCCACTCTCCCTTTCCTTCCTCTGAAATTGTGATCAGAGGTATCTTAGAATGACTGATATTTTCCCCCGCTAACCAAAGCTGTTCATTTAGCATCCATTGTAGTTTTTGTAGTTCACTTAGTATATTCTCTATTGCCATGTCTTTTAGTTCTGTTCATTA
Source organism: Tolypeutes matacus (assembly GCA_026826555.1). NCBI lineage: Eukaryota > Metazoa > Chordata > Mammalia > Cingulata > Chlamyphoridae > Tolypeutes > Tolypeutes matacus. The sequence goes on along the minus strand of JAKSZT010035887.1, from coordinate 370,527 downwards.
CATTTGCAGTGTCCCTCTGCTATTTATCCCATCCAATAAAATTATCTGCCTCCAAATATGTTTAGGTCAAGTAAAACAAAGACTAGCTGGGAACCAGTACAAATAAAAGGAGACAATAGAGATAAGACAACTAAATACAGCACTTCATTCTGGATCAAATCCTCAACGTGAAAAAAATCTATAGAAAGCCTATTTTGGAAATTGGTGAAACTTGAATAAAAGCTATGGATTAGATCGAGTCAGCAAATCTTTTCCACAAAGGGCCCAATAATAAATATTTTAGGCTTTGCAGGGAGGGAGCACACGGTCTCTATTGCAACTACTCAACTCTACTGTAGTAGCATGAAAGCAGTGATAAACAATATAAACTGAGCGTGCTGTTTTCAAATAAAACTTTATTTATTCATTTAGAGTTGGAAAATAGATGAGTGTTTACCAGGGGCAGGGGATGCAAATATAAAGGGGGAGCTCTTTGTTGTGATGAAACACAAATATTTTTATTGTTGTGGTGGTTTCTAGAACCTGCACAGGGGGGAAAGTGTCATAAAACTGTACACACACACACACACACACACACAAAGTGAGTATGTGGAAAAATGATGAAAACAATAAGTTCTGTAGTCAGTTAACAGTGTAAACTAATGTTAATTTCTTGGTCTGGGTATTGTATTACTGTTACATAAGATGCCACCACTGGGTAAATTCATCTTCCCTCATATCTTTATTTTCTAGAATATATCCTATGAAAACTTAAAGAGTTGAACAACCACAAACTTTCAAAATAGCAACTCTAAGTGTTCATGATACATCCAAATTGAGAGGTGATGAGTTTTGTTTGTTTGATTGTTTTTGTTTATTATTATTACTATCGAAATAATTAAAGTGCTCTAAGAATGATTCAAGTGATGAATGCACAAATATGTGATTACACCAAATACCATTTTTTGTACACTTTGGGTGCCTTTATGCTTTGTTAATGTGTACCAATAAAATTGAGTTATTACAAAAAAAAAGGCACAGATACAGAAAAGAGCTGCAGAGACAGAGAAAACACTCCAGGATCCGAAATCAATGCCCAGGAGAGAGAAATGCCACAGATGGAGCAGTCAGAACCTGAAAGAAGTGAGGCCCAGAGGATAAGGCAGAAAGCAAGACTGGCCAGCTCTGCCATTGTGCATTGCCTTGTGAGCGAAATCCAGAACCACCTGCAGCCAGTCCTCAGGGAGAAAAGCATTGGCTGACGAAGCCTTGATTTGGACATTTTTATAGCCTTGAAACTGTAAATGTTTAGCCTAATAAATCCCCATTGTAAATGCTCCCCCCAAAAAGACAATCAACATTAAAGCAAGATGAATTTTATAACTCCACATTTGTGAGAGAAATTATAAAAATGTAAATGGTAGTTTCCTGTAAGAGGTTACAATAACAGTAACAATTTTTTTTTCTTATCTATATTTTTCAGTTTTTGGAATTTTCTAAAATATTTATTATTCACCACAAAATAATACAAGGTTACAATCTTTTTTGAGATTCCTCAATTTTCCAGAGAATAGTTTAACATTAAAACTGTTATTCTTATGATCCTTGTTCAGCATGATTGGAACCTGTCCAAATTCAAGCAACATTGCTCCAACTTTTATATACAAATAAGAAGGATTTTAATCAACATTTGCAGATGAAGTATTCAATCTGATATAAACATGCTCATAAAATGCTGATACCCTTTGTCAAATGAAGGCACTAAGGAGTTGGCTGGGACCATAAAAATAGGATGTTGTACATACCTACATAGGCCTGCAATGTTGGTGGCATAGGGCAAAGTTCGATAAGGATGAAACCAGGATCAGACCAAAATGTAGGGCTCACCCCGATGGAAGCAACTAGAAATTCAAAAGCTTTCACCCACAAGGTCTGGAACAGGTGGTCTGAATCAAAAGCAAAGCCCAACAAAATCCAACTCAGAGAAGAGGAACCTGCAGCCGGAGGCTCTCTGCAACGATGACACTCCAATCCAGATGAGACAATGGCAGGGCAAGAGGATGTTACTAGCCAGTTCACTTAGATACAACCTGAGTCCACCCCCAAAAAATGGATTGTCAAAATGTGAAGACCCAAAACAGAAGGTCTAGAATCACGTTATGTTTTGAAAACCAAAGAAAATTAGAAAATTAGGTAGAAAGATATGGCTGAAACCCAGCTGTCATATTGCCTGGTAATGTGGTCCAAAGATACATGGTGCTGAACCTTGGCTTAGAAATCTACAGAGAGAAAAATAGAATTGCAGTTGGTTTGCTGAGAAGTTTCAACTCATTGGAGTATAAAGGACATGATTTTATATTCTCAGGCACTGTTTTCAGCCCGCTCTCAGAGCCTGATAAACATCTCAGCAAATTTTAAAAATTCAGGGTATATTTGACCATAAGATACATTTCCTCTAGCCTTCTTCTAGACTAGCTTCACAGCTACTCTCCTCCCTCTAGAGCTCAACAAGCCTCCACTCATCAAGCTTGATGCCAGTCTCTCCTTCTCAGATCCCCCAAACATCAAGAGTCTCTCTTGCACCCCCTCACTTGTCTTGCATTGGAACAAAGTCTTTCCTACTCTCACAGGGAGAATAGGTAAAAGCCTCTCATCATTCATTGTGTACACCCCATAATGTAAACTAGTTTTCTAACAACCTCTTCCTTGATGTATTCTTTCTAGAGATACATGGAGAGAAGGGGCAGTGAGGAATGCTGACTGATATTAATAGGAATATCTTATAGGAGAGATGCCTGAATCTAATTATTGGTAGCTTGGGAAAATAGAAGGTGCTTGTTAGTGGGTTTTTTTTTTTGTTTTTGTTTTTTCAAATGGAGTCTTACCTTACATTGTAAGTCAACAGAAAGAATCAAATTCTACATCCTCTACAAAGAGAACTACTATGAACTTGGCAGAATGCTTGGGTTTTATGCAACTAACTGAAGCTTTACAATAACACTAAGAGTTTGGTTTTATTTATTCCCTTTTTGCAAGTAAGGAAACTATACTTTAGAAAGGAAGAATGATCTGCTCAATATTATTTAGGTAGCTTGTGGAGTAGTCAGAATTCATGCCCTTGTCTCTCTATTTCCAAAGTTATGTATAGTAACTCTACTATGTTGCCACACAGTACATTACAGACTCTCATTTCAGATATCACCAGGAAAATGATTCTAATGGAAATAATTATCATTGTGAGATCTGGATCAGAATCTGTTGGAAGTTGAGTTTGTAGCAAGCTACTGCTCTCAGTGCCATATTTTCCTTTGGTCTTATTGGTTAACAGCTTTCCTACTCAACAAATATTTCACAGCACTTTTTACATCCTTATTTCTCAAGCTATAGATAACAGGATTTAGCATGGGGGTCACTACTCCATAAAATACGGATATAAGCCCCTCTGAAGCTTGCATCTTGTTTTTTCCAAGCATATCTTGGGACTTGGGTTTTGCATACATAAAGAAAATGGTACCATAAAATATGATCACCACAGTCAGATGTGAAGAGCAGGTGGAAAAGGCCTTGCGCCTCCCTGTGGCTGATTTCATTCTCAAGATTGTGTAGAGGATGAAAATATAGGAGAAGAAGATGACCAGCAGTGGAAGAACCAGGAAGGCCATATTGGACACCAGCATGGTGATATTGTTGAGGGATGTATCAGCACAAGCTAATTTGAGGACAGCTAAGATTTCACATAAGAAATGATTAATAATGTTATTCCCACAAAAAGGCAACTGCATAGCAAGAGCTGTTTGCACAATTGAGTTGATTCCACCAGAAAGCCATGATATTGAAGCCATCAGTACATACACCATCTTGCTCATGATGATGGGGTATCTCAGAGGGTTACATATTGCAACATAGCGGTCAAAAGCCATCATGCCAAGGAGCAAGCACTCTGTTGACCCCATGGCAAATCCCAGGAACATCTGCACTGCACATCCAGAGAAGGAAATGTTTCTTTTCTTTGAAATTAAGCTCACCAATGTTGAGGGAACAGAGGAGGATGTATAGCAGATATCCAGGAAAGAGAGGTTGCCCAGGAAGAAGTACATGGGGGTGTGAAGATGGGTATCATAGATGCTTGCTATGATGAGGACACCATTGCCAGTAAGAATCACTAGATACATCACAAGAATTAGAACAAAGAAAGTGATCTCAAGTTTTGGGTGGCCAGAAAGACCCAGAAGAATGAATTCTTTCACAAATGTCTGGTTAGTTCTATCCATGCCTCATCTTCAGGGCAAAGAACACCCACAATAAAAATTCACTGTGAAACAACACATGTAACAGATGTCATGAATAAATATTACTACAAGATGAAATAGAAGGAATGTTTTTTGAAACCCTGCTATCCCGTTATTTGCAACAGTGTCTATGATGACAGTACACTGATACTAGGATGTTGAGAGTTTCTATGTCCCATGGCTAATGTGTGAAAGTCAAGATATCATTAAAAACAAATTCAGAAGTAACCTTTCCTGTTGTCAAGAACATGGTCCTAAATTGAGGTATCTGAAAGCCCTAGAATAGTCCTAGAATATAACAGACTGTAGGTCTGACTTCATTTAGTCAGACCCAGTGACAGAGCAACGGTGAAGGTGAAAGACAACTCAACAAGAACTAGAACTTTGATTCCATCTTTTAATCTAGATGTTCAAAATTTTAAGCAACTTTGATTTTATGCATATTTATTTCTTTGCCTGATATTCTGAATCTCTTTCTAGTCAGTATAATTGTGTATTTTATAGAACAGATATTTGATCGTTGTAAATTGAATTGTGTACACTGTTCAAAGGTATAATTACTTATATTTTCATATGCATATTTCAATCTTAATATTTTATGTTTCTTGTGGTAAAACTACTGCATGTATATGATGGAAAATCTTTGGAGAACAATATATAGTGTCTCTTCACTTGCTTTATTCTGTGCCATCGGGGTAATTCTTGATATTGTATTTGTTTAAGTCAACCTGAGAAAAGAGTAATCATGTTAAAATATGTATGTGGGTACATGTGAGTAACACTTTATGCTTTACAAATTATTTAAATTTATAGATTAAGACAAATTAATTCTTCTCCTTATCTCCATTTATTTTTCAAATGCAAAAGAATGTGGTCAAGGTTATCTAGCCTATAAGTGAAAAGTTGAGTTTGAAGCTCAGATCTTTGCCAACAAATTCTAGGGCACTTTAGGGTTACAACACTACAAATTATTACACCTTATTTTCCCTCCAAGGAATATCTAGAATACTGGCTTTGGTGGAATAATGAAGTGAATCAATTATTTCAGTCTTTCAAAATTTCAAATGCACATATTACCTGGGGATTCCCTGCAAATTCTGGGGCAAGGTCTGCATTTCTTGTTAAGCTCCCAGGGGATGCTGAAGCTGCTGGGAATGGGGCCACACTTTGAGCAGCAAGACTTCAGTTTATCTACCGTGAGCTGGACTCACTATGGACTGCTTTAATAACTTGGAAATTGACCAAGAACATACTTCTTTTTATGTTTTACAGCAGTATCAGGGCCACATCTCATTGTTCAGTACTCTTCAGAAAATAAATATTATTGACAATCAAATTTTATATAAGAAGGCTAAATTTTGCTAGACTACTATAATATGGATGAGAGATACTGATAGTCTCCCTCAGACCTAATCCTGTTCCAAGCAGAGAAAGGATAAGAAAAGAATCAAACAAAAAGTCTGTTATCACAAAGTTCATAAACAGGAAAAGAACATGTGGAACAATTTGAAATACAATGTAATAACACTGTGAGATTATATTATGTATTCCCTGAAGGAGCAGTTTAGTGAGAAATAAAGTCGAGAGAGTTCAGGAAGAGTTTCTGACTTAGGCTGTGTCTGGAGGCAAGGAAAGGAATTAGCCAGGTGTGAAAGAGAAGAGCACAAGAGAAGTAACTCAGAAGGGAGAAAGTGTTGAACAGAGTTAAGGAGTAAGCAGGTTGACAGTTCCTCCTTTTGGAACAATGATGGCAAGCACATCTGAGAAGGTGAGTAAAGCAGGTGTAGGCAGATGTTCAACAGTCAGGCTGAGATTGATAGGAGAGTTTGTAGGGAAAAGACCCAGCATTAGAAGGACGAAACAGGGAGAATGCTTACACCCCGTGATTTAAGCTCCCCTCCAAACCTAAAATAATATATTATGATTTTGTGATGTTTTTGAGCAGAAAAGTGACACAAGGAATTAAGACTTTTAGATTAATGAGGTCATCAGTAATTACTGACTTGTACATGAATATTCAAGTTTCCATAATCACCACCACTTTTCAGGCTAACCAAAACCGCAAGTGTAGGATTCTTGTGGGCTAAAACTTTTGAGAATATTAGCAGTCAGGCTACTTCCCCCTCATATTTAGTTTATTGTATGATATTTTGTGACAAAACTTTCTCAACGGGGTATAGTGCATGAAGTCAGAAGCCAAATTCAATGGAGAGATTCTCATTATAGAAAAAAATTTGGTTAAAGAATAAAAGAAGAAACTTTCAACATGAAAGAGACAAAGGTCTCCACATATTAGAGATGAAAAAATTGAACCTCAAATGATTTGTAATTTTTTTTTCACCTTATGACCGGAAGTACCTGAAAAAAACCATTCATTCGTTTATTCAAACACTTTTCAGTGCAAGCTTTTATATGGTAGGGCTTAAAATTAGTTTGCTTGACTGAGGTTATGGAAATGGCAAAACCCGTGCTCTTTCCACTGCAACCCTGCCTAACTGGTAATATTAAAACCTGTATAGAAATCATATGGCAACTACAGAGAACAGTGAGCTAGTGCCATAGATAAAATTAGCTCACAAAGGCAAGACTTGACTGAACTCAGTTAACAGAGTACAAGGAGACTATCTTAGTCTTGAGGCCTCAGTACTTCCTGTGATGGAAAGGATCAGTGATGTGGGAGTCAACCACATGCATGAGAAAACTGACTTCCTGTGAAATGATTCTGCACTCATTCAGAAGTCATTTTATGTTAAATCAAAGTTCTCCTGGAAGGTGGTCCAGAAATTGGTCAGAGGAAGCCAAATGCAAACAGAAGAAAAATGGCGGGTTTTGACTTACGGAAAACATGGCAAAGTTTCAGGTCCAGCCCCACTGGTCAGGCTTGGAGAGTCTGCTGGCTCCCCTTCCAAATAACTGTCATTCCATGCCACCTGCTGCAACCTTTCCCCTCCCAGGCAAAAATCCCAACAGCAATTCAAAGCCACTTTGAATCAGGCCTGCCTTTTTGCCTTTGTTTTCTTCTGCTCCCAGCACCTAAAACTGCTTTCCTTGTATATTATGAGATAACAGCAGCCATTGGGAAGGACCTTGATAGAGTTTTATGGTTTTTAGAACTTACCTTCATACTGATAAATCATTTCCCCCCCTTGGAAGAGCCAGTTACTTTTTCTTAAATATTTATATCAGCGCTCTGAACTAAGATCAGGTTTAACAAATGACGCCAGATTCCACAAATGTGGAAGAATAAATATTTGTTATGCAACAGTGATTGTAATTGTTCCCCAACTCCCAAAGCAATTTAAAGTTGGAGTGAAAGGTGTGTGGAATGGAGACACTTCTTCATGCATCAGGGACAGTATTCCACAGACCCAATTAAGAGTGGTGCTGGGAATAAATTGTGCTGAACAAAAGTTTTAAAAAATGAAATAAAGTTTGCCTGATAATGTAACTTTTAGAAATAAGACAAATATTTGCCAACCAAATGTATGAAATGTGTTTTTCAATTGAAAAGATATTTACCTAAAGAAAGTTAAAGTCAAATGCTATCATTGAAAAAAATTATCTAGATAGTGTGAGTGAAATAAAACAGGGTTTGCTGTCAATTAAATACATTATTGTTCAACTTTTTTGTGTGTTTTATTTGAGTTCTTTAAGAAAAGTTAATTTTTTACTGGATTGCACCTTCGACCCTTTTTTAGAGTGAAAAGAAAAACAAAATTGCAGGACGAAAGTAAAGTCACATTTTTAAGTCTCCCAAAGGAAAATACATCCAGAATGAATAATTGGGCTATGAATTCAGATATGTGTATAGCACATTATTGAATTAAAGTGTTTCAGTAAAGTCTAATAAGCTATATTCTAGATATTAACATTTAAGTTTAGACTGTAACTTTCAAATAGATGGCATATTTCTCTGTGACATACTTGGATTCTGAGAAAAAAACAGTTCAATTAAGAAAGTAGGAGCAATATTTCTGCACTGACATAAAGCAAACACATACACACACTCCATATACACAGACACATGTCACAAGCATGCTATGCTTGCATTAAAATGCAAATAGAAACAAGGAGATGATGATGGACCATCCCAAGGAACAGAGAGAGTCTGCAGCTGCAAGCAAGATAGTCCCATCCATCTGCCCCATGAGACCTAAGTCTCCTCTTAATTAGAGGTGGAGTGGGCATCACCATCCCAGAATCCTCAGGACTGGGGAATGAATGAAGGACTAGAGTAGACTTACTGGTATTCTACTATAGACTTATGGCGATTCAAACAATGGAAGAATTTATATCATTCATGTGGAGGCAGCGGCCACTGGAGGTTCTGAGGGGAGGGAGAGCAAAAAACAGGTGTAACTTGGGGGCATTTTTGGGACTTGGAAATTATCCTGAATGACATTGCAATGACAGATACAGACCATTATATATTTTGCCATAACTTACAAAATTGTGTGGGAGAGAGTGTAAACTACAAGTAAACTATAATCCTTGCTTAGTGGCAATGCTCCAAAATGTGTTCATCAATAGTAACAAATGTACCATACTAATGAAGGATGTTGTTAATGTAGGAAAATGTGGGCAGTGTGGGGAGCAGGGCATATAGGAATCCCCTATATTTTTAATGTAACATTTATGTAATCTAAGTATTTTTAAAAAATATAAAAAAGTATATTTAAAATATGCAAATAGAAACCAAAAGCACCACCAACACCACAAAAATGATAAAATAGAATCTATAAAAAACAAACAAACAACCTTTTGTATATCAAAGGACATTTTCAAGAAAGTGAGAGAACAATCTGCTAATCATATATCTGATAGGGGTTTAATATCCAGAATATATAAAGAATTTACAACTCAACAACAAAAAGACAAATAACCCAGTGTAAAAATGAGCAAAGGGCTTGAATGGACACTTCTCCAAAGAAGGTATGCAAACAGCCAATAAGCACAGGAAAATGTGCTGAATATCATCGGTCACTAGGGGAATGCAAATAAAAACCACAGTGTGACACCATTTCACATCCACTAGAATGGCTAATATTTTAAAAATAACATCAATAACAAGTTGTGGCAAGGATGTGGAGAAATCGGAGCCCTCAGGCATTATTGGTGGCTTTGTGAAATGGTACACCACTGTGGAAATCAGTTTGACATTCCTTCAGATAGTTGAATATAGAATTACCGTATGACTCAGTAATCCCACTTCTTGGTATATACACAAAAGGATTCACGGCAGGGATGTGAACAGATATCACTACACAAAATTCACAATAACCAAACGGTGAAAGCAAACCAAATGTCCATCGACAGATGAATGGATAATCAAAATGTGGTATATCCACAAAGTGATAACAGAGCAGCCTTTTAAGATGTACCTAGACTATTAGTATACATTAGCACATGCTTTCTCCCTGGAGGCCTCAAACTACTGGAAAGGCTGAGTGAATAAACTGCTCCTTGAAAGAAGCCATAATTTAAGATTTGTTAGAGAGCCAACTCACATGAGATTCCATTATACGGATATACCACTTTTCAGTTATAAAAAGGAATAGAATTTTCCTACATGCTACAACATGAATGAACCTTGCATTTAGGGCTCATACCCAACTGATTTCACTTCTCAGAATTTATTCTGTGAAACCATAAGTGTTATACATTTTTTAAAAAAACCTTTAACCCAATTGATCATGGTACATCAAATGTTAAATCAACATAAAAACCCAGATGAATGCCATTACTCCTAATTACTAAGAGAAATAATTAAAATTATATATTTGAAAGGTAGCAATATTATCAACATTTTCTTCTTTTCTATTTTTTGGAATTGCTAAAAATACTTTTTTATTTATCAGCTAGTAATACCCTGTTTAGTTCTCAAGGCTGCCAAAGAAAATACAATGCAATGGGTTGGTTTAACAAAGGGAATTTATTGGTTCACAGTGCTGAGGCTAGGAGACGTCCAAAATCAAAGGCTCATCAAGGCAATGCTTTCTCCCAGAGGACTGGAGTTCGGGGGCTGGCTGCCTGGGATCCTTGATTCTTGGCTTTTCTGTCACATGGCAATGCACATGGCAGCCTCCCTTTGCCTCTCCCTTCTCCTCCAGGTTACATTGTCAACCAGCTTCTGAGTGCTTCCTCTTTTTTCCCTCTCTCTTTGACTTTCTGTACAAGGGCCTTCAGTAGTAGGATTAGGACCCATCTTGATTCAGCTGGGCCACATCTCCTGAAAAGGTCCTGTTTACAAGAGTTCCCACCCACGGGAATGGGTTAAGTTGAAGAACATGTTTTTCTTGAGTACATCGTTCCAAACCATCACATGCACTTAGCAATCTTTTGGAGATGCCCAGATTCTCCTTCGCTGATCACTGATCAGCAAAAGCACACTGGCCTCTTTCAAAATCACACTGCAACCATTTTTTACACACCAATGGAATGAAGGGGTTTTAATCAATTTTTTCAGGGGAAGTATTCCAACTAATATAAATGTGCATGAGATGTTGCCATCCTTGGGTTTGTATGGTGGGGGGGTGGGGGGGTGGGGGTGGGGCAGGGGAGGGAATTAAGGCACTGAGGAGTTGGTTGAAACTAGAAAATTTTTTACATGCCTAAAAGCTTGTTAGCATAAGTCAAAGGTTAAGGTGAATTAAAGAACGAATAAATGCAAGTATAGGGCTTGATGAAAGCAAAGGTGAGGGAGCGGTGTCAGAAATTAAAAAACCAGCAATAATAGGATCTAGTAATGACCTGTATGAATAGAACCAAAAGCAATGCCCAATTGGATCCAATCCTGAGGAGAAGGCCCAGCCGCTGGAGGTTCTCTGCAGTGACAATACTCCAATCCAGGAAGGACAATGGCAGGACAATAGGATTTATTGACTAGACCACTTGGATAGGAAACTGGGTCCACCCCATGAAGTGAATTAGCAGAAAGTAAAGCCCCAAGGAGGAGACATCGGGTCATGTTTTGGCTCTAAAATAAATAGAAGAGAGGACAAATACGTAGGAAAAACAATTTGAAGCCCATTTGCTGTAACGGGCCCAGAGATTGGGGGAAAAATGAATGGTGACGCCTAAAGATACTCCATCCTTGTCCTTCTATCTGAGGAATCTACAGAGAAAAGAAAAGAAAAAAAGAACTAAAATAGATTTCTGAGGGGTTTCAACTCCGTGGAAAATAACAAGAGCTTGAATTTTTCTCAATTACCATTTTTATCACTTTTTATGAGCCTGTGAATATATCTTGGCAAGATTTGAAACGTTTCTGTTTATTTTCAGCCCTTAGACACACCTCTCTCCTCCTCCAGACCAGTTCTTTTGCCAGTTGGCAGCATGAGATCAGCAAGCTTCCACTCATCACACCAGACACCAGTCTTTTCTTTGCAGACACTGATACTCTCAAGAAACTCTCTTGCAGCACCCATTAACTTGGCTTGGATAGGAACAAACAGCATTCCAAGCCTCCCATGGGGACAATCAGGGACTGCCTCAACCATTCATTGTGTACTGCCCATAAGATAAAACCCTCTCTTGATTCCTTCTTCATCAGGCCTTATCTCTTCATATAGATATGTGTGTGCTGGTTGGGGGACGATAAGAAATGTTATTGACATTAACAGGGTGTCTCTTAAGGAGACATAGTAGCTGAGGGGAATAGTAAGCGCTAAGCTGTATCTTTTAGTCCACAATTTGGAATCAAAACCTCATTTCTGAAATTCTAGGAAACTATGAAACTGGACTTATGGTAGTTGCAATCTTCTGTTTACTGAAACTTTACACAACAATGGAAGTTGAGTTTTTATTTATTCTCTTATTATAGATAAGGAAACAACACTTTAGAAAAATAAAAACCAATCCAGTATCATTTAAGTACTTGTGGTACAGCAGATTTGTGCCCTTACTTCTCTATTTTCAAAGCTAATATGTGATTTATCTACTATGTTGCCACACAGTATACCAAGACACTCATTTCAGATATAACCACATATGGAATTCTAATGGAATTCATTGTCTTTGTAATATCTAGATCAGGATATGTTGGGAGCTGAGTTTATAGCAGATTATGACTTTTGGTATTTCTAGTGGAGTGATGTTCATAATGCAAAGTTAAAAATATAATGCCTTAACCATGGTTTCCAAAAGAAGGTTCTTGGATACCTTCATGAGTCCATATTTTTGGTTGTTACACAAAGACTGATATTTCCTTGTGCTCTTATTGGATGTGTTTGCGTTTCAGCAGATATTTCACAGCTGCTTTTACATCTTTATTTCTCAAGCTGTAGATTATAGGATTCAGCATGGGGGTCACTACCCCATAAAACAGGGAAATGACCTTATCTGATGCTTGAAACTTGTCTTCCCCATGCAGGTCTTGGGACTTGGGTTTAGCATACATAAAGAAAATGGTTCCATAAAATATGATCACCACAGTCAGATGTGAAGAGCAAGTGGAAAAGGCCTTGCGTCTCCCTGCAGCTGAGTCCATTCTCAAGATAGTGTAGAGGATGAACATGTAGGAGAAAAAAATAACCAGCAATGGAAGAACCAGGAAGACCATATTGGATACTACCATAGTGATAATGTTGATGGATATATCAGCACAAGCTAACTTGAGAACAGCTAAGATTTCACATGTGAAATGATTAATAATATTATTCCCACAAAATGGCAGCCGCATGGCAAGAGTTGTTTGCACAACTGAGTTGATACCACCAGAGAACCATGACGTGGAAGCCATCAGCACATACACCACCTTACTCATGATGACGGGGTACCTCAGAGGGTTGCAGATGGCCACATAGCGGTCAAAAGCCATCATGCCAAGGAGCAAGCACTCTGTTGACCCCATGGCAAATCCCAGGAACATCTGCACTGCACATCCAGAGAAGGAAATGTTTCTTTTCTTTGAGATTAAGCTCACCAATGTTGAGGGAACAGAGGAGGATGTATAGCAGATATCCAGGAAAGAGAGGTTGCCTAGGAAGAAGTACATGGGGGTGTGAAGATGGGTATCATAGATGCTTGCTATGATGAGGACACCATTGCCAGTAAGAATCACTAGATACATTACAAGAATTAGAAAGAAGTAAGTGATCTCAGTCTTTGGATACCCAGAAAGCCCAAGAAGAAGAAATTCTGATAAAAATGTCTGGTTATACTTATCCATGCCATCCACTTTCATAATTTCAAAGGAAAAACCACACATAAAATATATTCATTGTCAAGAAACAAATTAAAAATTACATGAGCAATCATTATTTTAGGATGGAATAGGAGCTTGTTTGAAAATCTTACTTCTATGTATTTTGAACCATTGTGTGACTGGAAATTGGGAATATTGGAATTACCTTCCTCTCATACCCAGTGTGTAAAGATATATACCTATGATCAGATAGAGATACAGAATAAACTTTTATTCTTGAAGACCTATTCATGAATTGAGCTTTTTAAAACCCCAGGAATCCAATAGACTACAGGCCTGACTACTTTCTATCATCCAACTAGCAAACAAGCAGTGGTGGAACCAATGACAAATCAACAAGAACTGAAGTATAGATTCAGTGTTTAAAATAGATCATCAAAATTTCAAAGCAACTTCAGTTACTATTCATATTCTCTCCTATGCCTGATACTATGTACCTTGTTTAGTCAGTCAATTGTGTGTGTTTATAGACATTTAGTCATGATAAATTGAATAGCATATACTGCAATTTAACATGTAATTGGAGGCAGAATCAGCTATTGATGTCCCATTAAGCCCTCTCTTAATGTCTTGATTGATTGTTGTTATGACAAGACCCCTTAATGAATGAGTTTTCCATGGATATGATGGAGAATCTTTGAAGATCATTACACAGTCTCTTCACTTGCTTTATTCTATAGCTTCAGAGCTTATCTTGATTATTTACTTGTTTAAGCCAACCTGAGAAAGAACAATAATGTTTAAGTACTTTTTATAAAGAAATGTCTATATTTGTGTATACCACTTTACAGATTACAAAGTAAAATCACCGCCATTTGCCTTCCAGTGTACAAGACAGAATTTGATCAATGTTATGCAGATAGTCCAAAAAGTAGAGCTTGAAGCTCAGATCTTTGACACCAAGTCTAGTTCTCTGCTTCACTAATTTTCATATGCATGGGAATTGCCTGGTGATCTTGTTAAACTGCAGTTTCTGTTTTATTGATGCAGAGGAAGAAAGATTCTGCAATTCTAATAAGCTCCTAAGTGATGCTGATGAAACTGGCCTAGAAATCACCCTGAGTGCCAAGGCTTTAATCTACTCCTAGTCAGCAGACTATCCAGATTTTCTGAACCAGAGAGACTTTCTTCCCTTTTATTACGTGGACTGGCTTAGCAACCTGGAATATTACAAGAACATGCTTCTTTTGTGTTTTACAGAGAACTCCAGTTTACCACGCTGTTAAATACTCTTTAGAAAAATCATTATTTGTGGGGAGCGGGGCATATGGGAATCCCTATATTTTTTGTGTAACATTTGTGTAATTTAAGCACCTTTAAAAAAATAAAAATTTATATTTAAAAAATAATAAGATAATATTTATAAACTGAAAAAAAAACTATTGAAAGGTACATATTTTAAAGATTAGAGTAAACATGTGGTGGACTACTAGAATTTTATGATATCACTGACAACCTACCTGAATTCAGTGATGTTCAAAGCACAGTAAAGAGATATAAAAGAATAATTTCAGGTGCATACCATTACAAAGTTCACTAGTCATATAGAGTTATAAGTAAATAATACAAGAAAATATGATTTAAATATACTTACATTGTGTAACTTGGGTGAAACTTTAACAGTGTCCCAGAAGGAAGAAATTTATGAGAAATAAATCAGTCAAGGCAGACTCAGGCCAGGTCAGACTCGGGTCACATAAAAAGGTCAGACAAGTTTGGAAGAGAAGAGAGAAAGAGGAGTATGCTGAAAGGGAGAAGTTGACTGCAAGTTCAGGAATAAGCAGAAAGCAGTATTTCCATTGAGACAAGGGGGTTTCTGTGGAGGAGTGGTGGCCAGCACCTCTGAGATGGAAAGTGTGGCTGGAGTACACAAAGGCTCAAAAGTCTGGTAGGAAAATGGACACTGCTTTTGGTAGGGAAGGGGCCCATCAGCAGGAAGCTCCAGGAAGGGGTGCGGGCTCAGATCCTGTGACTTAAGCTCCCCTCTAACTTGACATCTGACAATATACTTCTATGAGGTTTCTGAGCAGACAGATGACTCAAGGATTAAAATATTTAGCTTAATAGGTTGTCAGTAACTTCTGTCTACCTGCATGTGAAAATCGATCCTTCCATAATCACGACCAATTTGAAATGTGACAAAATCAACAGTTTAGGCCTCATATGGGCTCACAGTTTGGAGAATATCAGCACAGCCCCTCTTCCCCATCCTTCCCATCAATTTGATGTGTGATAGTTTTTAGGAAACTTACTCTTGAACAGATAATGACAGGGAATGAGAACCCAAACTCAACAAACGGATACTTACCACAGAATCAATTTAGATAAAAGATATACAATAGAAGATTTCAACTTAGAAGGGAAAGACAATAGACAGAATGTGCAGTCTCAATTTCAGAGAAGAAAAAATAGAGCCAAAAAGAGATTGCTTTTTGTTTAGTCAACTTAAGGATAGAACTTCCCCCAAAAAATAATAATAGGAAGAAATTTTGTAAAGAATGTAACAAAAACCACTAAAAACAGTCAAGTTTTGTTTATTTAGCTAACTCTTATCATTGGTTCCTGAGTGCCATATTTCATGCTTGAAATTAATTTACTTGGCCAGGACACATGGGTAACCATGGGCAGAGGCAAGACCCAAAGTCCAAGCTCTTTCCACTACTATACTGCCCAAATGGTGGTATTAAAATCTATACAGAAACCATATGTCAATAACAGAGAATAGTCAATGACAACCATAGACAAAAGAAGTCCCAGGATAAAGTGCCCAGAGGAAAGAGAATGATTCTGCACTCATTCTATACTACTTCTTATGATAAATAAAATTCCTACCCAAATGATGTCCAGAAATTGATCAGAGTATGCCTTGGAAATAGAGACATAAGCACATACTTTGATCAGCCCGGTCATGAATGTAAACAACAGAAAGGTAAGAAGACATTGACTTACCTAGAAACACAGTGATGTTTCATGTCCAGCCCCTTTGTGTACAAACCTGGTGAGCCTGTTAGGTTCCCCTTTCCAGACAATTGAAATGACAATGTATCTTAGGCTACCTAAACAACTCCTCCATGCCAACTGCTCTGAGCTTTCCCCTCCTGGGCAAAAATCCCCTCATCAATTCAAATCCACCTTGAACCAGGCTTGTTTTGCTGTCTGATTTTATTCTGCTACTAGCAGCTTAAACTGGCTATCTTGTATTTTGTGAGATAACAAAGAGGCTTGGGGAAGGGAACTTGTCTTCTTGCTCATCCCTCTACAACTAGTTCCTAACACAGTGGCTGCCTATAATAGATGGGTTTCAACTAAATAAATGAATATTTACTTTCTAGGCTCTTAAGCAATTTCCCTGTATAATGTCACTTGATTCATGATCAGTACAACTTGATCTACCCCAATGGTTCTTTTGCTCCAGGCTTTCAGTTTTGTTTTTGTTTTTTTGATTTTTGTTCCTTTTGGTTTGTTTTTTATTAAGTACCTTCCAATTAGAGCAAATGAGTTTCTATCTAATATATATCATCACCAATTTAGGCAATATAAGTTCAGAGGGATCAGTTCATACTCATTTGAACAAACATGGCATGAAATTAGCATAGTGGAGAAGTGCTTGGTGTTTAGTATCAAAATTCTTGATTTCAGTTTCCTTGTTTCTAATTTATAGCTGAAGTTTTCTCATTTGTAACATAGTGAAAAATATGGAAATTGCTTCATGGCCCAGCAGGCCAAAATGCCCAGCAGGCATTATACAAATAATAATAATAATAAAGTGTAGGTTATCATGGTAATAATAAACATCAGCAGCTATATTACCTCAGGTTATTCATATAAAAATTCATATTTAATAATGTCTTTAATTAGATTGAAAATGTACAGTTTAATGATATTTAAGACTTACCTTTATACTGAAAAATTATTCTCACCTCTTGGAAGAGTATTTTACTTTTTCTTTGTAATATTTGTGTCAGCTTTCTGAATTAAGATCAGATTTAACAAATGATGCTAAATTCTACAGGTATGGAGGAGTAAATATTTGTTATTCAATAATTATTGTTATTGTTCCCCAAACCCCAAAGCAATTTAAAGTTGGAGTGAGAGGTGTGTGGAAGGGAGAAACTTCTGGGTGTGTCAGTGTCCCACAGATCCAATTAAGAATGGCGGTGGTGTGTGGGAGAACAAAAACATAAAATAAGAAATTAAATTCTATTTCCCTTGTACCTTTTTGAAACATTGGGCAAATGTTCACCAAACAAACTTTGTGAAATGGGAGAGCTTTTAAATTCAAAATATATTTACTAAATCAAAGTTTATTAAAATTAGTGCTTAAACATTCAAATGATAATTACAAAGTCATCTGCTAGAATTGAAAAAATCTCAATATTATGAACAAAATAAATCAGGTTTTGCTGTGAAGTAAATGTATTATCCTTTAATTATTTTATTTGCTTTATCTATGTTTTGTTTTGTTTTTGAGCAGATGAGTTCATGCAAGATACTATCCTTACATCTTTTTTTTTTAATAATTTTTTTTTTTTTAAAGATACTTAGATTACACAAATGTTACACAAAAATTGTAGGGATTTCCATATGCCCCACCTCCCCACCCCTCCCACAACCTCCCACATAAACATCCTTCACTAGAGTATCCTTACATCTTTTTTGAAATGAAAAGAAATACAGATAAGCAATAAAATAAATAAATCCCCACAACAAAAGTGAATCCACATGATCAAGGCACAAAAGGGAAAAACGTGGAATGGATAGTTTGGACCATAATTTCAGCTAGGTATAAGGCACATTATTGAATAAAAGTGTATTAGGAAAATCTACTAGGTTCTGGCAGTAGTATTCAAATAGATGTCATGTTTCCAAGTAAAATATTTGGATTCTAAGAAATAACCATTTGCTAAAGAAAGCAAGAACATAATTTATGACCAAAATGGACACACACACATACAAACTCACCTAAGCATATTATGTTTGCTTCAAAATACAAATGGAAATACATCAAGGCTGTTTTTTATTATAAAATCATAGGAGTTTAGAGCTATGAAACTCTGTAAAAATCACATAGTAGAATTGTGGGAACATGGCCATCAGGTTAGGCAGATAAGGCTCAGCTCTCACTAAAACAATGGAGAAAGAGACAAAGGCTGCCTTGGGGACCTGATTTGGGGCACAGCAGACCAAGGCACTGCTTTACAACTCCCAGGAGAGTGAGGGAGAGAGATGAAGAAGCCAAAACAACGGTGAGTAACTAAACCTCTCTCCCACTCAATTCTGTAGGTTATGGCCAGATATATAATGGCCTGTATCTGTCATTATAATGTCATTCAGGATGATTCCTAAGTACAGAAAATGCCCCCGTATTATAACTGTTTTTCCCTCTCTCTATCCTTAGAACTTCCAGTGGTCACTACCTCCACATCAATGATATTTTTTCCATTGCTAGAATCACAATAAGTCTATAGAAGAATGTTAGTAAGTCTACTTTAGTCCATAGCTCATTCCCCAGTCCTGAGGATTCTAGGATGGTGATATCCACTCCACCTTTAATTGAGGAGGGCTTCTCTTGCTTGCAGTTGTAGACACTCTTGGTTCATTGATATGTTGGATATCCATCATCTCCTCCTTATTAGTTGCCCTGGGTGAGTCCAATGAACTGGAGAGTAGGTGTTGCAACTCTTTTGAGATTCAGGGCCCAGCTGGCACATGGACAGCTCAAAGATTTAATGTACACCTATCAACGTTAGTACTAATTATAAGTTCAAATAGAAGGACAGAAGAGCCATGTGTAGGGAAGCCACAATTGAATCCAACTCCGTCACACTGGGGAGCATAAATTCTGAAATAAGGCCCACTGGCAAGGAACCAAATACCTGAGCTATAGACCCTGACTATAATGTCTGGATGTTTCCAGAGCCCTCAGGATCCTCCCCTTTTGGGGTTGTATCTTATTTTCGCTGTCAGTGAGATCCTGCTGAGACGTGCATGAGCGCTATCTCTGGAATGACCTTCTGACTCATTTTGAAGTCTCTTAGCAATATAAACTCATTTTTGTCTTTACCTTTTCCCCCTTTTGGTCATTGAATGTTAATGGATTAAACTCACCAGTCAAGAGACACATATTGGCAGAATGGATAAGGAAATGTGACCCGTCTATGTGCTGTCTACAAGAAATCCACTTTAGACCCAGGGTTGCAAGGAGGCTGAAAGTCAATGGTTAGAAAACAATTTTTCATGTAAACAACAATCAAAAAGAGCAGGAGTAGCTATATTAATATCTGACAAAATAGACTTTAAAAATGCAAAACTATTGTAAGAGACAAAGAAGGACACTGTGAATTAATAAAAGGGGTAATCTATAAAGAAGAAAGAACAATCATAAACATTTATGTACCTAACCAGGGCATCTCAAAATATATGAGGCAAACACTGGAAAGACTAAGTGGAGAAATAGATGCCTCTACAATAATAGTGGGGGGTTTTAATACACCATTATCACTATTAGACAGAATATCTCAACAGAGAATCAATAAAGAAACAAATACTTTGAATACTACATTAGAGGATCTGGACCTAATAGACATATACAGACCATTACACCCAAATACGGAGGGATATACATTCTTTTCAAGTGCACATGGATCATTCTCCAGGATAGACCAAATGCTAGGCCACAGAGCAACTCTCAATGAATTCGGAAAAACTGAAATTATACAAAGTAATTTATCTGACCACAATGGAATGAAACTGGAAGTCAGTAAGGGCCAGAGAACCAGATTAGGCACAAAGATATGAAGTTAAATAACACACTCTTAGACAAAGAGTGGGTCAAAGAGGAAATTGCGAAAGAAATCAGTAACTACCTTGAAATGAATGAAAATGGCTGTGCAACATATCAAAACCTATGGGATGCAGCAAAGGCTGTAATGAGAGGGAAATTCATAGCCATAAATGCCTATATTAAAAATAAGGAAAGAGATAAAATCAAAGACCTAACAGCATACCTTAAGGAATTAGAAAAAGAACAACAAACTAACCCCAAAGGAAGTAGAAAGAAGGAAACAATGAAGATTAGAGCAGAGCTAAATGGAATAGAAAATAAGAAAGCACAACAAAAAATAAACAAAACCAAAAGCTTCTTCCTTGAGAAGATTAATAAAATGGACAAACCTTCAGCTAGACTAACAAAGATAAAAAGAGAGAAGATGCAAATTCACAAAATAAGAAAGAAGGAAGGGGATATCACCACTGACCCTATATAAATAAAATGCATCATAAGAGGATAGTTTGAAAAATTATATGCCAACAAGATGGATAACTTATGAAATGTACAAATTCCTAGAAACACACAGCGGCCTATATTGATGAAAGAAGAAATTGATTAACTCAACAGGCCAATCACAAGTAACAAGATAGAATTAGTTATCAAAAACTTCCCAACTAAGAAGAGCCCCTGACCATACAGCTTCACAGATGAATTCTACCAAATATTCTGGAAAGAACTAACACCAATCCTGCTTAAACTCTTCCAAAAAATAGAAATGGAGGGAACATTGCCTAACTCATTCTATAATGCCAGCATCACCCTAATACCAAAGCCAAACAGAGATGCCACAAGAAAGGGAAACTATAGACCAATCACTCTAATGAACCTAGATGCTAAAATCCTCAGCAAAATATTTGCTAATGGTATTCAACAACACATCAAATGATTTATACACTATGATCAAGTGGATTTCAACCCTCATATGCAAGGATGATTCAACAAAAGATAATCAATCAATGTAATACACCACATAAACAGATCGAAAGAAAAAAATCACATGATCATCTCTATAGACACAGAAAAAGCATTTGACAAAACACAGCACCTTTTCTTGATAAAAACAGTGCAAAAGACAGGAATAAAAGGAAACTTCCTCAACATGATAAAGGGTATATATGAAAAATCCACAGCTAACATCATATTCAAAAGTGAAATCCTAAAAGCTTTCCCTCTAAGATCAGGAGCAAGATATGGATGCCCACTATCACCACTCTTATTTAACATTGGGTTAGAAGTACTTTCTTGAGAACTTAGGCAATAAAAAGACATAAAAGGCATTCAAATTGGGAAGGAAGAAGTAAAAATTAAACTATTTTCAGACGACATGATCCTATACATAGAAAATCCTAAAAAATCTACAACAAAGCTTCTAGAACTTTTAAATGAGTTCAGTAATGTGACAGGTTATAAGACCAATGTGCAAAAATCAATAGCATTTCTGTACAGCAATAATGAGCAATCTGAGGAGGAAATCAAGAAAAAACTCCCATTTACAATAGCAACTAAAAGAATCAAATACCTAGGAATAAATTTAACTGAAGATGTAAATGACTTGTACACAGAAAACTATACAACACTGTTAAAGGAAATCAAAGAAGATCTAAATAAATGGAAGAATGGTCCCTGTTCATGGATAGGAAGACTAAATATCATTAAAATTGTCTATCCTACCCACACTGATTTACAGATTTAATGAAATTCCAATAAAAATTACCGCAGCATTTTTTACTGAATTGGAAAAGGAAACTATGAAATTTATTTGGAAGAGCAAGGGGCCCCAAATAGCGAAAGATATAGCGAAAAAGAAAAATGAAATCAGAGGAACCATACTACCTGACTTTAAAACCTACTACAAGGGAGGCGGCTGTGGCTCAGTCAGTGGGGCTCCCGTTTGCCATATGGGAGGCCCCGGGTTCGGTTCCTGGGGCCTCCTGGTGAAGGCAGGCCCGCCCGCGCGGTGTGGTTCGCTGACCCAGCAAGCGCAGGCAGCGGGGGGGGGGGGGGGGAGAAAAAAAAAAATAAATAAAATATTTAAAAAAAAAACCTATTACAAGGCTACAGTGATCAAAACTGCATGGTATTGGCAAAAGGATAGACATACTAACCAATGGAACTGAATTGAGAGTTCTGATATAGAGCCCCACATATACAGTCACCTGATATTCAACAAGTCCACCAAGCCCTCTTCAACAAATGGTGCTTGAAGAACTGGATATACATATCTAAAAGAATGAGAGAGGAATACCACGTCACACATTATACAAAAATTAATTCAAGATGGATCAAAGATACAAGAACAAAGACCATAAAGTTCTATATTAGTCAGCCAAAGGGGTGCTGATGCAAAATACCAGAAATCTGTTTGTCTTTTTAAAGGGTATTTATTTGGGGTAAAAGCTTACAGTTACCAGGCCATAAAGCATAAGTTTCTTCCTTCACCAAAGTCTGTTGCCATGTGTTGGAGCAAGACAGCTGCTGACATTTGCCAGGGTTCAGGCTTCTTGTGTTCCTCTCTTCCTGGGGCTCTGTGTCTCTCTGGGCTCAGCGTCTCTGTTTACTCCACAAGGTCAGCTGTAGACTATGAGGCTCTCTTGGTTTTGACTCTCTCCACAAGGCCAGCTGTGAACTGTCATGTGAACGGCTCATCTCTTTTCCTGGGGTCTTCTCTCCTTCTTTATCAGAACTCCAACATCAAAACTCCAACTCTGTCCTTTGCCATGTCTTTTATCTTTGAGACCACACCCACCAAGGGTCAGGGCTCAACGCCCTACTGACGTGGCCAAATGAAAGCCCTAATCATAACTTAAACATGCCCAGATGAACAGACCAGTTTATAAGCATAATCCAATATCTATTTTTGGAATTTATAACTATAATCAAACTGCCAAACTGCTACAAGTTCCTAGAAGATAATGTAACAAAGCATCTCAGGATCTTGTATTAGGAAATTGTTTCATGAATTTTATACCCAAAGGACAAACAATGAAAGAAAAAATAGATAAATGGGACCTTCTCAAAATTAAAAACTTTTGAACCTCAAAGGAGTTTGTCAAGAAAGTGAAAAGGCAGCCTACTCAATGGAAGAAAATATTTAGTAACCATATATCTGATAGGGGCCTAATATCCAGCATATATAAAGAAATCCTACACCTCAAAAATAAAAAGGCAAACAACACATTTTAAAAATGGGCAAGTGATTTGAATAGGCACTTTTTCAAAGAAGAAATACAAATGGCTAAAAAGCACATGAAACGATGTTCAACATCACTAGCTAATAGGGAAATGCAAATCAAAACTACAAGGAGATATCATCTTACACCCATTAGACTGGTGGCTATTAAAAAAACAGAGGACTACAAGTGTTGGAGAGGATGTGGAGGAATGGGAACCCTTATCCACTGTTGGTGGGAATGTAGAATGGTGCAGCCATTGTGGAATACAGTTTGGCAGTTCCTCAGGAAGCTAACTATAGAAGTGCCATACGATCCAGAAATCCCACTGCTGGGTATATACTCAGAAGAATTGAAAGCAGGGACCCGAACAGATATATGCACACCAATGTTCATAGCGGCATTATTCACTATTGCCAAAAGTTGGAAACAACTCAAGTG
Source organism: Tolypeutes matacus (assembly GCA_026826555.1). Taxonomy (NCBI): domain Eukaryota; kingdom Metazoa; phylum Chordata; class Mammalia; order Cingulata; family Chlamyphoridae; genus Tolypeutes; species Tolypeutes matacus. Next base: position 346,614 of record JAKSZT010035887.1, on the reverse strand, counting down.
TCCACCAACAGATGAATGGATAAACAAATTGAGGTACATACATACAATGGAATATTACTGAGCTGTAAGAAGGAATGCAGTATTAACACACAGGAAAACATGGATGAATCTTGAAGACCTTATGTTGAGTGAAGCAATCCAGGCACTGAAGGACAAATATTACATGACCTCACTGGTATGAATTAAGCAAATTGAGCATATTCAAAGAGCTAGAGTCTGGAAGATAAGTTTACAAGAGACAGAAAGGGAAAAGAAGGTTGTGAGCCAATGCCCATATGAGCAAAATCTATGAGAAAGTGGAAGGGTGTAGTTGTCCAGTGGATGGGCATGACAGCAGGGCAGTGGTGCTATTGGGCTGGGCAGTGCTATTCTGTGACTGGGGTAGGGTGGGAAGAGTGGGGAAGGGTGGGAAGGGTGGGTTTGACAATCCATGGAACTGGGGGAAGGGTTGGGGGAGGGCGCAGGGGACCTCTGGAGATTTGCAGGTGTGTGGTTGAAACTACAATGCTGCAGATGTTCTTCTGGCAAATATGGCAGGGGAGGGTTACTGGTTTAGGGTGTTGGATGTGAGATGCACGCAGGACAGATCATACCTGGAGCAGGCTTCTAGGGAGTGTAACGTTCATCTTGTCATAGTATGATGTCTGGAGGATGGAGACTCACATAATGAGCAAGAAGGTGTTGGATTCCCATCCTGGAGAGTCCTACTATGATCTCAAATAGAGGGACAGGAGTCTCTTGAGAGCATAAGCAGTGCCTAACAGGGGAGGACAGGCCAGTATGTTAAAACATCAATTTTGTTCCAAGTAACTATGAATCTAGTCCTTCAATGAGTTAATCTTGGTGGTTACCATGGATCCTGAGCGGAGAGGAAGGGAGGAATAGAATAGAGGGAACTGGGACATTTTGGGGGTGATGGAATTGTTCTATGTGGTCTTGCAAGGATGGATACAGACGATGTCAAACTCCATCAAAATCTATAAAATTGTACGATTGAAAATGTATACCACAATGTAAATCATTGACCATGTTTAGCAATGTTTCAATATTTGTATGACAATTGTAACAAAGATACATCCACATGTAAAATGTTATTAATAGGGAAAGAGGGAAATGGGGAAGCATGTTGGGTATATGGGAATCACCTACATTCTGTATGTGACTGTTCTGTAACCTAAGCTTCTTTGAAGACAAAATGAAAAAAAATAAGACATTGAGAGAATAAATGGAAGCAAATGTCACTGTACATACAAGACAATAGATCTTACAGTGATGAAAGACATAGTTAAAAAAAATTTAATTTTATATTTTTAATTTTTATATTATTTCAAACTTTTAAAAATTTTTTCATATTTTATCCATTATTTTTAAAGCCATGATTATTATATCATTTTCCCATTAATTGTATTAGGTTATTTTGTTGGCCTCAATTTTGAAGAAGTTTTGGATCACAGAAGGGTTACTACGGTGGCAAGGGAGGATCATTGGTGCAGGGTGTCAGTGATGGGGGATGTATGGGAGGAAGTTCGCCTGGGGCATATCTATAAGGCATATGAATGTGTTCAGATATTCATGGGGCATTGTCACAGTTGGAGGAGATCCACAAAATAACCAAAGAAATATCGAATTCCCATCTTGGGGAGCTCTGCCACATTCTCTAATGGAACAACAAGAATCCCCTGATTTCAGAGGCAATGACTACTGAAGGAGGGTGGACCATTCACAGGCAGTTGGTTGTGATTACTGTACTTATGAACCTTTACTTATGAAATTGAAATTTAGCATAGTATTATAGGATGCCTAAGCATTATCTTGTGAAAACCTCCTTGTTGCTAAAATGTGGGTTCTCTCTAAGCCAAAAGTAAGCATACAAATGCATTACCTTCTCCCCCAGCATGGGACATGACTCCCAGGGATGAGGCTCCCTGGCACCGAGGGATTACTACCAAGAACTAACTAGCAATGCAACTGGAAAAAGACCTTGAGCAAAAGGGGTAAAAGGTAAAGACAAATGAGTTTATATGGCTAAGAGACTTCTAAGTGAGTCAGAAGGTCATTTCAGAGGTTATGCTTTTGCACATCTCAGCAGGAATTCATTGGCTGCCAAAGTAAATATTATCTCAAATAGCTGGGCTCCTGAGGGCTCTGGAGACATGCAGACACTACAGGCAGGGAAGACAGCTCAGGAGTCTACTTTGGGCCCTACTTTGGAATTTATCCTCTCCAGTGTGATAGCATTGTACTCAGTTGTGTTTTCCCTACACATGGCTCTGCTGCCCCTCTATTTGAACCTATAGTTAGTACTATAGTTGTTAGCTGCATGTCCAAGAGACTTAAATCTTTGGGCTGTCCACATCCCAGTTGGGCCCTGTATCTTAACAGACTTGCAGCACCTACTTTCTAGTTCACTGGACTCACCCAGGACAACTAACAAAGAGATGATGACTGACAACGACCATCTCAAGGAACAGAGAGAGTCCGCAACTGGAAGCAACTAAGTGCCATCCATCTGCCCCATGGAATATAAGCCCCCTCTCAATTAGAAGTGGAGTGGGCATCACCATCACAGCATTTTCAGGATTGGGGAATGGACAATGGACTAGAGTAGATTTACAGTTGTTCTACTGTAGACTTGTGATCCTAGAAATGGAAGATCTTTTATCATGGATGTGGAGGCAGTGGCACTGAAGGTTCTGAGGGGAGGGAGAGGGAAAAATAGGTGTAAATTTGGGGGCATTTTCGGGACTTAGGAATTATCCTGAATGACATTGCAATGACAGATACAGGCCATTGTATATCTTGCAATAACTTGCAAAAATGTGCCAGAGAGAGTGTAAACTATGTTGTAAACTATAACTATCACTTAGTGACAATACTCCAAGACGTGCTCATCAATTGTGGCAAATGTACCACACTAATGAAGCATGTTGTTGAGGTGGGAAAATGTGGGTGAGCTAGGGAGTGGGGCATATGAGAATCTCCTATATTTCTTGTGTAACATTTTTTAATCTAAGTTTCTTTTAAAATAAAAAAGTAAAAAAAAATCATACATTAAAACTTCCCCTTCTATAAATAAGTTGAAGTATCAAGTGAAATAAGATTTCAAAGTCACACAATAATATTAAATAAATAACGATTGCAAAAGTCTATAACCTGAATGACAATACAGATACTTCAGCGATATTTTTGCAACTTGTTTTTAAATAAAAAATCATTCCAAAATAACAAGTTTATTTAAAAGAACACAAATTTAAATATTTCTGGAGAGTTTTATATTTTATACTTTTTGTATCTCAATATCATAGAACTTTAGAACTGAAAACTCTGTAGAAATAAACTTAGATTTGACTTTCTATAGGTGAGCATATACTGTGGCATGTCACAAACTTGCTTAATTTTTTTTGTTTCATAGTGTACAATCACAGAGCTGTGCATTCATCTTCACAATCTATTTCAGAATATTTTCATTTCTCCAAGAAGAAAAACTCCATACCCCTTAGCAGTTACCTCTCAATCCCTCTATCTATCCCCAGCTCTAATTAAACACAGATCCACATCTGTCTCTTTAGATTTATTTATGTTTATATTTTATACAAATTGAATTATACCACATGTAGTACTTTGTGTCTGGTTTCTTTCACTTATCATAACGTTGTTTTTTTTTATTATAAGTTTTTTTAATTAGAGAAGTTGCAGGTTTACATAAAAGTCATGTAAAATACAACATTCCCATATATCCCCTATTGTTGACACTTAAAGCCTTGTAGTGGTACTTTTGTTACAATTGATGAAAGAATATTAAAATATTTCTGTTGACTGTAGTCCATAGTTTGTAGTAGGTATATTTTTTCCATATACCACTTTATTATTAATACCTTGTAATAGTGATGTACATTCCTTATAGTTCATAAAAGAACCTTCTTATATTTGTACCATTAACCATAGTCATCATCCACAACAGAATTCACTGTTTTATGAGGTACCATGTTTTATCCTCTAGTTTTTCTTCCGCTAATATACATGACCCAAAACTTCCCCTTTCAATCACATTCACAAACATAATTCAGCACAGTTAATTACATACACAATAATGTGCTACCATCACCTCCATCCGTTTCCAAACATTTATGATCAAAATAATGATAAATTCTGCCCCCATTCTCTACCCCATTCTATCTCCTAGGAATCTCTCTTATAGGTTCTAACACTATTAGTTTGCTTATTATACTTAGTTCATATTAATGAGAGCATGCAATATCTGTCCTTTTGTGTCTGGCTTATTTTACTCCAGGTTCATCCATGTTGTCCCATGCATCAGGATTTTATTCCTTCTTGCAGCTAAATAATATTCCATTGTATCTATATACCACATTTTGTTTATCATTCATTGACGGATGGAAACTTGGGTTGCTTCCATCCTTTAGCAATTGTGAATTATGCTGCTATGAACATTGGTGTGCAAATGTCTGTTCACTTTCCTGCTTTGAGTTCTTCTGGGTGTATACCTAGTAGTGGAATTGCCAGATCATATGGCAATTCTTTCTTTTTAAAAAATGTTTAAATATTTTATTCAAGTTTTATTTTGTGATTTATTATGTTTGAAGTACATTGTGCTTTTTGGACATGTACATTTATTTTGTGGTATTAATTACATCACATTTGAAATGTGCTGAAAGGGATCATCTAATTCCACACAAAATGGAAGACTCAAAAATGTACCCAATAAAATGCTAAAAATAAATTGAATGGTGAGAATCAACAGAAGTCCAATTTATATTACGAGTGTTGTCACCATCTGATTACAGTCACAGAGGCTCTTCCCATTTTTTCTTGCAGCTGGACCTCTTGGAAGCTGTTTCATACTGTGGTGCAAGGGCACAAAACCACAACCCGAGAGAGAATTAAGTCCTGATTTATTGGCTTTATCACATTTAACCTCTCCACCCCAAAATAGCACACAAGAAACAGCTACCAAGCCCTGAAGACTTTTGGTGTAAAAGAGGTGATGGACTGAGGTAGAAACAGGTCATGAAGATCTATCTAAAAAAGTCCCTTTGAGATATGTTTGTACACACCATCAAGCAATGAGCCTCTCCACAACTGGCGTTAGGAAACCTAAGTTCAATTCTCAGGAAATCACAATTTCATTCACTTACTCAATAGGAATTTACAAAGCTCCTACACATCATCAGCTTTCCACTTGTAGCTATTTCTAGATAAAAAGAAAATGTGACATCTCTAGAGGGACCACCAAATTTTCCCCAAAGACGACAGCTTAAAGGACCTTTTTTTTTGGAAATTGGGTTTCTTCTGTACCTCTGAAAGGGTAACACTTTAAAGCTGAATCATCTTTAACCTGGAGGTCAAATATGATATTTAGCAATACTTGCATCATATGACAATTGTATACTTTGTTTCCTGAGGAAGTGCTAAACTGTCTTCCACAGTAGATGTACTATTTTACGTTATCACCTGTAGTGAATGAGTGTTCTATTTCTCCATCTCCTTTTCAACACTTATATGTTTCCGTTGGCCAATATAGCTGTACTTATGCCAGTACCATGCTGTTCTAACCACTGTAGCTTTGTAATATGCTTTAAAGTCAGAGAATGTGAGTCTTCCAACTTGATTCTTCTTTTTCAAGATGTGTTTGGTTATTTGGGATAAATTATCTTTCCAAATAATTTGATTATTGACTTTTACCACTTCTGCAAAGTAAGATGTTGGAAATTTGATTCTGACTGTGTTGAATCTATAAGTCAATTTGGGTAGAATTGATATCTCAATGATATTTTGTCTTCCACTCTATGAACACAGGATGTACTTCCATTTGTTTAGATCTTCTTGATTTCTTTCAGCAATGTTTAGTAGTTTTCTGTGTACAGGTCCTTTATATCCTTGGTTAAATTTATTCCTAGGTATCTGATTCTTTTAGTTGCTATTGTAAATGGAATTTTTTTCTTGATTTCCTCCTCAGATTGCTAATTACTGGAGTATAGAGACACTACTGATTTTTGCAGGTTGATCTTGTATGCCTCAACTTTGATGAACTCATTTATTAGCTGTAATAACTCTGTTGTAGATTTTTCAGGATTATGCTGTCTCTAAATATTGAAAGTGTTGCTTCATCCTTTCCAATTTGGATGGCTTTTATTTCTTTTTCTTGCCTAACTTCTCTAGCTAGAATTTCTAGCATGATGTTGAATAACAGTGGTGACAGTGGGCATCCTTGTGTTGTTCCAGATCTTAGAGGGAAAGCTTTCAGTGTTTCCCCATTTTGTATGATGTTAGCTGTGGAATTTTCGTATATGCTCTTTATCATGTTCAGAAAGTTTCCTTTGATTCCTATCCTTCAAAGTATTTTTATCAGGAAAGGACACTACATTTTGTTTAATGGATTTTCTGTGTCAGTCAAGATGATCATGTGATTTTTCTCCTTTAATTTCTTAATATGGTATATTACATTAATTGATTTTCTTGTGTTGAATCACCTTTGCATACCCGAGATAAAACTCACTTGAACATGCTTTTAATGTGCTGTTTGATTCGATTTGCAAGTATTTTGTAGAGGATTTTTGCATCTATATTTACTAGAAAAATTGGTCTGTAATTTTCTTTTCTTCTAGTATCTTAATAAAATGATTCAGATAGTTTTCCTTCCTTTTCAATATTTTGGAATAGTTTGAGCAAGATTGGTATTAATTCTTTTTGGAATGACTGGTAGACTTTTCTTTGTGGGGAGGGTTTTGATGACTGATTCAATGTCTTTACTTGCAATTGGTCTGTTAAGGCCTTTTATTTCTTCTAGAGTCAGTATAGGTTGCTCATGTGTTTCTAGGAATTTGTCCATTTCATCTAAGTTGTCTAATCTGTTGTCATACAGTTGTTCATTTTATCCTCTTATGATCCTTTTTATTTCTGTGGGGTCAGTAATAATGTTCACCCCTTGTTTCTGATTTCATTTATTTGCATCTTCTCTATTTTCCATTGTCAATCTAGCTAAGTTGGTCAATTTTATTGATCTCAAAGAGTCAACTTTTGGTTTGTTAATTTTCTCTATTGTTTTTTATTCTTGATTTCATTTCTTTCTGCTCTAATCTTTGTTATTTCTTCCCTTTCGCTTTCTTTGGGATCAGTTTGCTGTCTTTCTCTAGTTTCTCCAAGTGTGCAGTGAGGTCATTGTTTTAACTCTTTCTTCCTTTTTAATGTAGGTGTTTAGGCTATAAAATTCTCTCTCAACACTGCTTTTGCTGTATTCCATGTGTTTTGATATGTTTTGTTCTTGTTTTCATTCATCTTGAGGTATTTACTGATTTCTCTTGCAATTTTTTCTTTGACCAACTGATTGTTTAAGAGTGTGTTTTTAACCTCCTATATTTGTGAGTTTTCTCTTTCTCCACCTGTTATTGATTTTCAGCTTCATTCCATTCTGGTCAGAAAAACGTGCTTACTATAATTTCATTCTTTTTAAATTTTTGAGACTTGTTTTGTGACTCAACATGTAGTTTATCCTGGAATATGATCCATGAACATTTAAGAAGAATGTATATCCTTCTGTTTTGTGGTGCAATGTTCTGTATACGTCTGTTAGGTCTAGTTCTTTTATCATATTATTCAAATTCTGTTTTTCCTTACTGACAATCTATCTAGAAGGTCTATTTATTGATGAGAGTGGTGTATTGAATTCTGCAACAACTATTGTAGAGGTGTCTATCTCTCTCTTCACTTTTGTCAGTATTTCCCTCCTGTATTTTGGGGCACCATGGCTAAGGGTATAAATATTTATAATTGTTATTTTTTCTTGTTGGATCACCCCTTTTATTAATATATAGTGCCCTTTTTGTGTCTTATAATAGTTTTACATTTATAGTCTATTTTTTCTATATTAGTATGGTTACCCCAGCTCTGTTTTATGGTTACTGTTTGTGTGGACTGACTTTTACAAACCTTTTACTTTCAATCCTAGACAGCATATGGATGGACCAGAGTGTTTTTTTATCCCTTATGCCAATCGGTGTCTTTTGATTGGAGAGTTTAATCCATTAGCATTCATTGTTATTGCTATAAAAGCAATACTTACTTCAACCATTTTATCCTTTGATTTTTATATGCTTATATCTTTTCATCTCTCTTTTAACACTTTTAGTTACTCTTATTGATAATCTTCAATTACTCAATTATTATGTTCTTCAATTATCTACACTATCCTTCCTCCAAGCCTCTCTCTCCTGTCTTTTCCTTTCAACCTGCAAACCTCCCTTTAGTATTTCTTCTAGGGCAGGTCTCTTATTGACTAATACCTTCAATTTCTGTTTATCCTTGAATATTTAAAAATCTCCCTCATTTTGACAGTTTTGTCAGATAAATAATTCTTGGCTAAAATTTTTTCTCTTTCAGTACCTTAAATACATCATACTCCTGCCTTCTCACCTCCATGGTTTCTGATGAGAAACCAGCACTTAATCTTATTGCGCTATCTTTCATGTGATGAATCACTCTTTTGTTGCTGCTTTCAGGATTCTCTATCTTTGGCATTTGACACTGATTAATGTGTGTTTCAGAGTAGGTCTATTGGGATTTATTATGTTTGAAATACCTTGTGCTTCTTGGACATGTACATTTGTCATTCATAAGAGTTGGGATTTTTTCAACCATTATTTCCTTAAATATTCTTTCTGCCCTTTTCCCTTCTCTTCTCCTTCTGGGACATCTATGACACATATATTTGTGTGCTTCATTCAGTTCCCTGAGATGCTGTACAATTGTCCAATTGTTTATACTTTCTTTGCTCTATTTGTTCTTCTGTCTTTAAGAGTTTGAATGTCCGATTTTCTAGTTCACTGATTCTTTCTTCTGCTTGTTCATCTCTGCTTTTGTAGGCCTCAAGTGTATTTTAATATCTTCTATCATGATTTTCACCCCATAAGTTTATACTTCATACTTTAAAATTCTTCTTTATGTTCAGCCAGTGTCTTCTTGATATCTTTTAGCTCTTTAACCATATTTTCCTTCATCACCTTGAATTGATTTAAGAGATTTTTTTGAGCATCTTTGATTAGCTGCTCCAAATTCTGCATCTCCTCCAAATTTTTACTTTGTTCCTTTGAGTAGGCTATATCTTCCTGTTTCTTAGTATGGTTTGTGATTTTTTTGCTGATGTCTAGGCATCTGATTATCTTGATGAGTTTATGCTGAATGTCAGTGTTTTTCTCTTGCTCGGTGTTTATTGTTGCTTGGCTTTGTGTTAATGCTCCTCCTTGACATTTAATTCAACTTATTCTAGAGCTTTGGAATTGCTAGTGCTTAACTGATAAGATTTAGTCAACTCTTCTACATTTGATTCTTGCCCTGGTTATGTGGTACAAGGTTAAAATAGCGTTTTTTTGTGCACTTGTTTCACCCCTAGGAGAAAGCTTCCTTTCAAATTGTTCTTTTTATGGAACTCTTGATCTGTTCTGTATGTTTTTTGTTTTGCCTTATGTTTTTTTTGTTTTGTTTTGTTTTGTTTGTTTGTTTGTTTGTTTTTGTTTTTTATTCATTTTTTGGTCTCTAGTTGCTTTTGCTTGGAGGGAATATTCTGGAAGGAGGTTCACCCCAGAGAAGACTTTCCAAGGTCAGTATTTTCCAGCCCAAACTGGGCCAAGGACCCACAAAGAAGGTGCAGACAAGTTCCAAAAGGCCCTGGAGAGGGCGTCAGCAAAGACACCCAAAAGCCTTTTTGTCAGCTCCCTGAAGCTGTACTTGTGTGGCCTGCCCAGCGGAGGGCACTCTTTAGGAACTGTTCCCTGCAACCTTAAGGAGGGGTGTGTGTGTGCGTGTGTGTGTGTGTGCACACATGTGTCTTTAAGCCTTCACCTGCTCTGCCACTGTCAGGGGTTGGGGTTGAAACAATGGCCCGGTGGACCCTGTCCAAGATGGGGTAAAACAGCCCTTCAGAGTCTGGTCCCAGTGATCTAAATTTGCTTATCAAAAGCTGCGGCCAGGAATCGGCCATTCTTGTGGAGGAATACTTCCACATCCTTCTCCATCCTTAGCTACCAGCCAGGGACCAGACCCAAGGCAGCATACCTTGAGGGTGGAGGATGGGCACTGGCAGTCACCACAGAGTGAGTTACTCACTGTTTTTCACTAAAGTTCCAGTCTTCTCTTGCCGCTCTCCCCTAGATCCTGTACGGTACTCCTCTGGCCTCCAGAGCTCCAGAACAGAGTTTTTTCAGACAGTTTCTACCTATCCACTAGCTGTTCTTGGAGGAGGAGTGAATCTTGGAGCTCCAACTCTGCCATCTTCCAGAAGTTCTCCCTATAATCTTGCTTAGTATTTTAATGAGTAATCACTACAAGTCAAATATTGTAGATGACAAATAAATTCCTTTAAAAATATTTTAAAACAATTTGGAAACTAGAATTTATTTATTATATTTAAAATTTTGAGAATCCATTCCAGTACCTGACATTAAATTCATTTGTTCAAAAAGTGTTTACTGAGCACCCCAATGTGCCAGGCCCTGTTCTGTGAACTGGGGTTACAATGACCCACTGAGCATTTTGCAAAGAATTGCGAGCTGGAAAACAGGTGATTTAAATACATATACCGGAAGCGGCCAAGATGGCGTTGGTGTAGGAGGGCGCACACTGCAAGCTCCCAGAGCAAGGCGGATTGTGGACGGGGTCCTGCCCGGGGGTCTGTGCTGTGCACGCGTGGAGTGAGAAGCTTGGGACATCTATCTGCGCGGATCGGCGGCGGGAACTGAACGGTGGACATTCGTGAGTTTTGAGGCTGCCGGTGGAGGTTGGCACAGGCGGCTGAGCCCCGCGATTAGGGAAAAAAAAAATAAAACGGCCATTTGGAGCTGCGGGCAGGGTGAAAAAGTTTTATTTTCTGGGGATCTGGCTGCCTGGCGCCCCTTGGACCTTGTGTGAACAGAGCAAACGAGCTAATCAGCACCCGGTGAACCGGAGGGGGGATTTTGGTCGGGGAACGCAGCTGATTTCCCTAGCCACCCAGGGATAAGACCCGGGCCGCTGCGGAGCCAGGAGGAAGGGACGCTTCCCAAAAAAGGGAGGGTTAGGTTAGAAGACAGGGAAGGGTATTTTATATTTTTAGACATTGATCTGGCTGCCTGCACCGCCCCATAGCTTTGGGGAGCAGATAAGC
>JAKSZT010035887.1:316271-330459 GCA_026826555.1 Tolypeutes matacus | reverse complement strand
AATCAACATTGTTTTAAAAAGTATTATAAACTCCCATTACTTTAAAAGAATAAATCTGCACCCACATTTTAGGATAAAAATTGACACTTGAATTATAGCCTTGGACAAATCCATCAATATAACATTATAAAGTTGAAATAAAAGTGTGTTATGTTACTATATCTTTCCTTTTTCTTCCTAAAGCAGTGAATAGTGCTTTTTTTCTATACATTTCAATAATATTTTATTGATTTATTTTTGTCAAGTTCATACCATCTCCAAGAGATAATTTTAGTGAAATAGTCCTTTTATCTTCATTTCTTATGTTTTCCTTCTTTAAAGGTAACAACTAACAGCACCTTAGAATTCCTAAAATATGTTTATATCCATTAGTACTTATTAGCAACATTCTGAGTATCTATTATCTGCAAGAGAATGTGGTAGTCACAATTGCTATCTTCAGGAGATCTGAACACAGTGGGTTAAGCAGACCTGTAGAGTAATGAATTTAAGATGGTTTGATGAGTACTAAAAATGATATATGAATAAACTGTTATCATGTTTCTATAATAATTCCTTCACACTTCAATGTGCCTAGTAATTCTAAAAGGCCATAGTAAAGCTCATTAGAGTTGAATGCTTAATGTGCCACATTAACCTAACGCTTAAGAGCAAGCCTGCATGTTCTTACACCCGGGTGTGGTAGATGAAGACACACAATATTAACATCCTAATCCCTCCAATTCATCTCTCAATTCATTCCCTGAAACGTAACAACCAGCTTCCAATCATTTTCTCTAAAATATGACTATCTCAATCCAGCCAGTGGGGTACGTTTGTTTTCTCATTTTAATTTGTTTCTGTTTTCTTGTTCATCAGAGGATGAGAAGCTATCTGACCATTGCTCTAGCTTGAAATAAATCACCGAACCCATTTAATTCTCTAATAGTGTATTTTAAGTTGAATAATAATAAAAAGCAAGATCTTCATTTTCACTTTTTTTTTTAGGACACAATGAATTGCTTTGTTTTCAGTGTGCAGTCACATTTTAGCACCTAGTAGTCCCGAACAGAAAAGTGGAAAAACACAACAATTTGTCAGGAAGTCAAGCCCACCAATTACAGGGATCTGCTATGCACACCGACTTGCTTCATAATCCCTGCTGAGGATGGTGAGAAGCAACAGCACCGAAACCAAAGCATGCACTGAACTCAAGGTTCTTTTGGTTCCAGTTGTCAGATTCCAAATTGGACCCAAACGGATGACCAAATGAGAGCACTGTTTGTTTAAAACTTCTTCAATTAAAAGCAAAAGCAATTACAAGAAAAAGAAAACAATTCATTCAGAGGGATTGTGTGTGCTTGCAAGTGACTTCATGTGTCTTTTCTCCAAGTTTAACCACCAAGGCCTTGGTGAGAGCTGGCAGGTCTGCATTACCCTGGTGACTGTTCTTTCCACCATATCAAAACCTGAGCTAAAACATGCATCAGCTGACGATGACAGCAGAGGGTGGCAGGGCTGAGGACCCATTTTCATTTCCCAGGCTGGTGGAGAATAAAGAAATGGGGATCCAAAACTAAAGGAGGGAGGTCAGAGACTCTGTCCAGATTGACCTAATGGCTTCTGGCTAAAGCAAGCAAGTGTCATGGAAAAGTGTTGGGTGAGATGGTGCGGGAAGGGACTTCAGGAAGAGGAAGGAAAAAGCAGCACCTCTCAAAAAAGGTGGGAGGGAGAGGAAAGATATGGGGAAAGCCCTGAAAGAATTCCTCGTCAAATGCCAATTTCGGAGGGGAGCAAAGGGGGTTACAATCTATTCTTTGGCCAAGGGTGGTAGTGGTGTTGGGAGGGGGTCGGTGTAGGACGATGGTTTGGAAGGCGAGAGTCACTTAAGACTTAAAATAAGTAACCTGGGGGTACAGATGGAGCACCCACACACACCCAGCAGTAGTCCCACAGGCTGCGACCTGAAACCTTCACATCTAGTCTTATAAGCCACCCCAGTCTGGAGGGCTGTTGCAGGGAGGGAGGGAAAGGGGAAGGAGGAAGGTAGGGGGAAGATATGGGGGAGAAGGCAGAGGCCCCAGGCCATGTAATCAGCAGCAAGGTGATTGTGTCATGTGTCTTTTCACAGTTGAGTTAGATGTGCCCCGCCAGTTATGATGGGAACCAATGTAAATATACTTTCTTGATCCTAGAAGTTCAACTACATTGACAGTGGTTATACGTCAAAGTATGATTTGTTACAGCGCAACTTATACATTTCAAATGGATAAAAAATTAGTAGCATATGGAGTATCTTAACATAAAATGCCTTTGAATGGGAGCTTCCTTTCCAGTACTTTGAGGTCCACAGATGTATCCAGAAAATTTACTACTGTGGAAAATGAAACTGCTTAAATTGAATGGGGTGAGGGGAGGGCCTGTGGTTTTTCTTTTGGATTAGTTGCTGTAACACTGTCCTTCAGGTGGCTGAAGGAGTTTCATATTTTCTTTAGACATCATGAGGCACCAAAGCTCTTACAGGACAACTTTGATGCTACATGAATTCTGCCATTTTGCTAGCACTGATATGACTCTGAGATCCATCACTCCATTAGAACTATTAACTCCATTCATAATTTTTTGTTACAAATCTTACAAAGGGGAGTGCTTCTGGGTATTTAGGTCCACATTCTATTTTAAGGCTGTATATTCGGTTTTCATAAATTGTTCTTGGAGGGCCAGTTATCATCCCTGTCTATCTTGTAAGTGTCATGTCTTCATCATCTGCTAGGCCCCAGCTAATTGTGCCATCTCCTATTTCTTTCTGGCCTATTTTTAGTTCTTCCAACAGTTGGAAATTGTGAGGGACTTTTACTCCCAAGCCCGTGGTGGCTGCAATCTTGTGTCACTATTGCTCGAAGACTGGCCCCTTCTTCCTTTTTCACATCTTCATCATCAACTCAAACACTAGCAGTAGTAGTAAGTTATAAAGGAAAGAGTTGTAGAACAAAACATGACAGAAACCCAAGTGGAGAATGCAAAGAAGAAAGAAGGTAAAAGGTTTTTGCCAAGAGTGCTTTAAAAAGAAGGTTCAAGTGGTTTTGAGACAGAGAAACATTACAACCTAGGAGTTTACATTTCCAATTTGGTATTATTTGTATTCTCGCTGGTAAAACAATTAATCAAGAATGGCAAGTGTATTAGTCAGGGTTTGCTAGAGAAAGAGTCAGTGGGATACACTGAGGTTTATTATATGAATTGTCTCATACAGTGATGGTGATTGGCAAGTCTGAATTCTGTAGACCAGGCCAAAGCTGAAAACTCTTATGTAGATGAAGTTATATTCCCTGGGAGAAGCTGGTTAGCAAAGAAAAGTCAGAAATTCTTCTTACCTGTGAAATTCTCAGTTATTTCATTAATGGATTGGATGAGGAGATTTCCTTCATTGTTGAGGGCGGTCTCCTTTGTTGCTTGCAGATGCCACCAACTGACTTATGATGTAAACCAATCAACAAAATGCCCTCACAGTAACAATCAAGCCAGTGCTTGTTTGACAAAACAACTGGACACCATAACCTAGACAAGGAGACACATGAAGTGAACACAGGAATGAAAATGAGATTCCATTCCAACCAATTCACTGTACAACATGAATTCTATATTCTATCAAATGGAGATATGCATTTGCTCCTAGTATTCTATTACTGTAGCATAGCTAGGGAGGATTGGTAAAGAAACAAAACTTTGGCTGTGAAAGAATGAGTTAAAGGAATGTAGTAGATGGATGTTTCGTTCATGAACACCTGGAAATCTCAGATTGACAATTGGTCAAGAGAAATATCAAATGTTCTAGCTTATGATTCATTATGTACTATCTAGTTCCAAAATTATCCTGGAGGCATTCTGTACTAGCTTGTCTACAATGATAATTAGTATGTGGATTAATTTTATACACACCAAATTTTAGCTCCAAGATCAGTGAGGTATATAAGATCTCCTCACTAAGCTTGAGCTTTGCTTTTCCTGAGACCAAGGTAACTTGATACATATTTTTAAATACATATATATATATATATATAAGTTGTGAACTTACAAAACAATTGATACATATTTTTATGTTCACAGTCTTGTGTGATTGAAAAAAGCAAATTACAAGCTAGGACATTTCATCCTTCTCATGGCCGGGCATCAGTCCCAGATTTCCAGGTTATCTGAATAGCTGGACACTTCCAATCTCATGAGATAAATGTGGGGATATGTGAAAATATCTTGAAGACAGAATGGTCAAACTCTACCCTTAGGCGTTAAATGCAATAGTCTTCCTGAGGCTCCAAAAATGTTAAGAATGCAATCAGCTTTTGATTAGTTGTGTGATGATGCTAAAGCACCCCTCGTTTTAGGCTTTTAACTCAGGTAATAAAAGGGCTCCAAATTGTTGGAGGTCTTTGGAAACCTATTTTGGGGAAGGCAGAGAGATGTGAGCAAGGGTGTCATGGATCTGCTAGCTTAGCTCCTCCAAATGGAGTGTAATGATAGGAGAAATATATTAGGATTATTCAGAAGAAAGGAAAAAAATGAAAAGAATGAAAAATCCTCAGGACATCTATTCCAAGTAAAAGTGTTCAGATGGCTAATTTCAAAAGGAATAAAAATGAGTAGATAAGGAAATTGTTGTAGCTACTAAGAAGCTAATAGACTGATATAAGAATAGGAGGTCTGTCACCACAATCTCCAAACAGCACTACTGCTCAAGTGTAGTGCAGGTACCTTATTACAGAGTATCCCCAATTCCTTCTTCTCGTTCCTTAGAACATTGCTGTCATACATTTCAATTTGCCATAAGCTATGATCACTCAAGATATTGTTTCTATTAAGATTTTGAACAAACTGTCTTCTGTTACATTTTTTGGATGTAAGAAAAAATAAAAGATTTTATTTTATTTTCCTTCATTCATACTTTTAACACTCTTCCCTTCTTTAAATAAATCCAAGTTCTTTACTTATGTCATTTTCCTTCTATCTGAAGAATTTCTTTTAATAGTTCTTGCGAAGTAGATCTACTGCTGACAAAGTTCCTCAATTTTTGTTCACATTTGAAGTAAAATTTTGCTAGATACAGAATTTTGGGTTACTGGGTTTTTCCTTTCAACATTTTAATATTTCACTCCATCCTCTTCATCTTTGCATTGGTTTCTGAAGAGAAGCCCAATGTAATTCTTGCTCTTTTTCTGTTATAGATAAGGCCTTTTCTTCCTCTGGCTTCTTTCAATATTTTCTATTTGACTTTCAGTTTCTGACTTTTGAATATATTATGCCTACTTGTAGATTTCTTGGTATTCAATCTGTTCTTGTTCTCTAAGCTTCTTTGGTCTGTGATTTAGTGTCTGCCAGCGATTTGAGGAGATTACGAACCACTATTACTTCATCCATTTCTTCTGTTACGTTTTCTCTTCTCTTTCTGTAGTTCTTGCTATGCTTGTTACACCTTCTGTTTTTGTGTTATTGGCCCATAGTTCTTGGATATTACATTCCATTTTTCAGTCTTTTTTTCTTTACTTTTCTGTTAGGAAATTTCCACTGACATAGCTTCAAGCTCATTATTATTTCCTTGGTTGTGTGGACACTACTGCTGAGGCAATCAAAGGCATTCTTCATTGATGTTACAATGTTTTTTTTTTTTTATTTCTTGCATACCCTTTTGATTTTTCTTATAGACTGCATTTCTCTTCTCACCTTACACATCTGTTCTGGCATGTTGCCCACTTTTTCCATTAGAGCCATTACATATTAATCACAGTTATTTTAAATTCCCTGCCTGACAATTCTAGAATCTCTACCCTGAGTCTGGTTCTGATGCTTGCCCTGTCTCTTCACACTGTGTTTTGTTGTAGTTTTTACATTTTAGCATACCTTGCAATTTCTTACTGAAAGTTATACAAGTTGCATAGGTTAAAAGGAACTGGGGTAAAAGTGCCTTTACTACAAGGTTTTATGCTTAACTGGCTCAGAATTAGTCTGTGCTTGATGTTTGCCATAGCTTTTGATTTCAGAGGCTGACATTTCCTCTGGTGTCCTTGTTTTTGTCTCCTCTGTTGTCTTTGGGATTCCTTACAGTCTCCTCCTTAAAGAGGCCATGTGTCCTCTGGTTCTTTATAGCTCTAGTCCTGTAAATATGCAGGAGACATATTTATGGGTTAGTAAAATGTAGAGAAAGTAAATGTTCTAAATCCTTTGACTAGGTCACCGTCTTTTAGTGAACCTATGCTTCTGGGCAGTTACCTGCCCACATGCTTCTCAGCTTTTTGTTCCAGAGGAAGGAAGAGGAAGGTGAGAGGGAGCTAGAGTTGGGGATTTCACTTCCCCACTGTCGGTAAATTAGTTTCCCTTGAGGAATGGCATTTATTTTAGGACTTACTTGGACTGGAGCCCCTGGAGACATTCCTAACACAACAAAAATTAAGTTATTGTTCCTCCAGCACAAAATCAAAACAAGAGGCAAAAATGATTGAATGTTTGATTTATGGATAAATCATATATCATATCTGGAAATGCTTTTACTTTCTGTTCACCACCCTGCCAGGAAATTTAAAAACCTGAATTTGAATGCAGCTCTGAATAACAGCAGGCATTGGCCTGTCAATGCCTTTGGGATTATAATTCTCAAAGTTACTATGGGTGTCTGCAACACAAGACCACACTTGCTGGAGCTTTTAGCCACAGCCTTCGCTGTTAGGAGCCACTGGTATTTGGGGATGGATAATCACCTGATTGAAGGGAAATAGTTGGCCCGTTGAACTTTAATTGAACCTTTTCCTGTTATGGAAGTACATAGACTTATTTTTTAAATTGAAATATGAATTGTATCATGTGATATGTGAGAAGAACATTCCAAAAGAGAGAGAAATACATGCTTACTCCCTCATCAAATGGAAATGGTATATTCCAGAATGCATGTGAAACAGAATCAACAAATTATCCATAATATACTTGAAAAGGGACCTGCATGTCTTTGGTCCCTTCTATAACTCTGTCTGAGGAGTTACTTACCCCATAGACCAATGGGTCCAGCCATATGTTGAGCTCTCAGAGGAAGCAAAACAATCAGAATCTTTTACAGATGGTAGCTCAGGCTAGAAAGCTGACACTCATTCTTGAAGGCAACTACACTGTGACTGGTCTATGGCTGAACTTAGAGAAAGGAAAAGATAAATCTCTTTAATAGGCAGAATTGAAGGTATATCTCAATCATCAGAGGAACTAGATAATAATGATACAGTATATATTTTTACCAATTCCCAAATGGTAGAGAATAGATATAATCTGGTCAAAAAATTGGTCTTAGGTGACAAAAAGATAAAAGTAACCCCTATGTGGGGTGGTAAGATATGCAAAACTTAATGGACCTTAAGGGGGATAATAATCAAAGTGGACATCCTATGCCTATCATAAAATTTTGCTTCTGAATTCAGAAAAATCCTATACCCAACAAATGGCTCTTATTTGCTCTTTGGAAGGGGCTTCTTGGGGACATGAGGTGAGTGGGCATGGAAATGTTCAAGCAATGCAACAATGTATGTGAAAATATATATTCCATTGTTTCCCTCAAAAGGCAGAAATACATATAATTATTGTTTTCCTTGTCATCAGAAAAATTAGATACTAAAAGCAGTTATGGGCTGTTTATTGAAAGGACCCAGGAAGAACCATAGCTTGCAAGTAGATTAAGGCTAATGGAGCAAATGCCTCTTACATGATTATAGGCTTTACAGAAAAAGTATTATTTTAATTTGATGCTGATCTCAAATTAATGAGCCCATCTTACTCCAAGTGAAATAAAACGAGTTATGCAGCATCATTTCCAATGGCTGTTTCATGTACATTGCCATCCACAAAGAATTGGACTGACTGAAAACTAGAATAGTCAGTTGAATCACAGCCATGTGACAGGCAGAGATAGAGCTATGGATTGTCAGCACGCTACCAAGAGAACTCTACCGACTGGGGAGAAAGCATGATTCTGTCACCACCTTGACTTGGCCTTTTAGCCTCCAAAACCATGAGACAATAAATACCTGTAGTTTAAGGCAACTAGTCTCTGGTATTTGTAGGAGCAGCCTAAGACACATGGGAAAGGTGACAATGATGGCACAGACGTTTATACCAACTTATTCCCTATTTCTGAGAATTTTCTTTCCTTTGTCTGATCTTGCATCAGTGGGACTGTATTACATTTATTCTGGAAGAGGGATCAATTGCTAAGTATGACGCCCTAACAACATCACTAAACATAACTGTCCATATTTCTAAAGGAATGATAGAATGGTTCTTTCCTTCTTTTCACCAATTTAAAGTACAAGTAATGGTTTCTGTCTCTTTCCTACCCAGCTGACAAGGATTGTGCTGCTCCAACCCTACTCCATAGCACAGGGGGTGGGTGAAGGAGGAAACATTGGTCAGATTTATTTTGCTGCTGGCTTAATGGGTCAATCTTCTTGATGAACCCAACAGTCTTACCCTGAGGAGGATAATCTGGTTAAAATTAATGAAAACTTGAAAGAAAAGGAAGCAAATTGCTGATAGAATGTGAGGTAATAAAACTATAATACAAAAAAAAAAAAAAAACAATGTTAGCATTACCTTAGATCATCAGAGTGGTTGATAGTAATAGAGTGACATTACCTCTTAGATACATTTACAGGTGCACATTATGAGTGTGAAACTACTTTCCTGAAGAAACCTCCTCCTTTGAAGCTGAAGTTCAAAGAATCAAATACCCTACTGCCTACCTTGATCATGTTATTGAATGAAAGACAATATCCAAGGAGAGGAATATCTGGCAAACTGAAACCAGCATTAGTTTAGAGGTAACTTGTTGGGCTCACCTACTCTGGTAGGTTGAATTCTGTACCCCAGAAATACATATACTTAACCTTAATCCATTCCTGTGGGTGTGAACCCGTTGTAAATAGGACCCTTTGAAGGTGTTGCTTTTAGTTACAGGGTGGCAAACTAATTAGGGACAGGGTTAATCCTATTACTAGAGATCTTATAGAGAACGGCCAAAGGGAGAAAGCCACTGGGGAAGAATAGAAGCTGGAACCTGAAAGAGAAAAGAGAGACCATCACTGTAAGCATTGCTTGTGTGACAGAAAAGCCAAGGATCTCTGACAGCCAGCCCCAGAATAACACACTCTTTGGGGAGGAAGCACCACCTTGCAGATGGCCTCAAAACAGTGAGCCAATAAATTCCTGTTGTTTAAGCCAACCCATTGTATGGTATTTGTTTTATCAGCTTGGCAACTGAGACACCCACCTACTAGTGGTGGACCCAATGTTTGCCAAGGGAGCTTGTGAGAAGTTATTTGACATATTCAATCTCAAACATAGTTGGAGGTTACTGCTACCTGTATGATAATGTCCTGGGAAAACCAACACTTGGGTACAAAATATCTACTCAAACTTGGCTCAAGCAGTAAATGACAAAAAACCCACGTTTGGTTTATAAACAAACGTTGTCTTTGTCTGTAATGTTCTAAAAGAAACCTGGGCATAGGTCTTTTAGGATTAGCCAACTTGACTGCTTGGCTCAAACTGGCAACTCAAAGGGCATGTTAATTAAGGAAGATGGGAAATAATGGTTATTGGCTTAGGCAGATAACAGAGATTTATAAAAATCAATAAAACAAATTGAGCAAATAGATAACACAATAGGGCACCAAGATAGAAAAAATGCATACTTTCCCCAAAGGGCTGTTAATGTTCCTTCAGATGGAATTGGAGGTAACTCAAGGAACACAGCCTGGAACCTTGGCATCGGAGATGCATGGAATGAACTTATGGGAGACTTATGATTCCAAGCCTATGGGAATTCATAAATGGAAAGGACAATTTGTATAGGCACTGTCTAACAGCCAAGGCTCCATGCATACACAAAAAACCGAGTTACTCAATAGTACAATTAGTCAGAATTGGAAATTCACTAAAACTGATTAGGATTTTACTGGTGGGGGGAGGGTGCTGGAGTGGGCCTCAATTAATTGATAAAATCCATTGGAACCTGTGTCTTTTCAAACTTTACAATGAAATACATGTTTGTGCTTACAAGGGCCTTAGAATCCATAATTCACTGAGATTCGGCCCTGGGTTTATACCCTGTTTCATGAAAACAGTTGGTATATGGACAAGGACCAATTTTGTCAAGAAGGCTGGGTAAACACTACTCTAAATCTAACTAATTTATTTTGGATGATCTTAGTCTTCTAACTTATAATGTTACTGCTTGGTGTAACAGTTGGGTAATTGGTAAGGTAAATTTTATTGATTTTTAACAAACCTGTGAAAATACTCATTAATTATATTGGGAGTGTCATGAAACACAAGATTTTTTTTTAATGGAAGGTAGTTGGCCAGAAAGAGGACTAGATTGAGTTAATAGTTAATTGTTATATTTCATCAATCTACTCATCCCCTTAATAAGTTAAAATTTTGTCAGTGAAAGAATTGCCAATCTTTTGCATAATTATGACCAAGCTTGTGCTAGAATTTTGGTTAACTCAATTTTTAAAGCAATATATACACCCTACTGTATTATACAAATGGTTAGTAGTTTGGCCTTATCCTTCAACAAATACTAAAAGATAAACAGGAATGAAGATGAATGATTTGTTCAGGAATGCGTGTCCAAAGGTTAGGAAGGTGGATTGTGTAAGGAGGGTGTTAATTTGCATCTGGTCAGTGGCAGCTCTATGCTTATTTTTAAGGATACCTGGGGGTCTGGTACAGACCCCTGAAAAAGATAATGATGAAATGTACTAGTTAGTGATTTATGATGTGCTGTTAAATCCTGAAATTCCCCATGAGGCACCACATACTAGTTTGTCTACACAAGTTAGTGTAAATGTTTAAATGATGGCTTGTATCTGGTTGAAATTACATTACCTTTGTACATATCTGGGTGTTTCACAATCCAAAGATAGATTGCCTGGGATCTGTGACTGGAAGTTTGTGGACCTCTCTCTGTTTGCCTGAACTTTTCTCTTGCTGGGCCATACCCTTTATCTTTATTAAAGACTCACTCACGTGTGTACACTCTGGGTCTCATGCATTCTATAGGTATCCAACGTTGTGAAACTGCTTCACTGTTTAATTCAAACTTTCTGGCCTCTCTTTAAAAAATTAGAGCATCAGTCAACACCCAGCCTTCATTGTCTCATGGCAACAACCCAACGGAGCTGAGAAATGACGCCCTTCAAGTGGCTCAGGCAGCCTCTTGGTGGTTCGTATTCCTCATTGGCACAGTCCTGTTGCTCAAATGCAGGGGCACCATTTGCATTTTCTGTGCTCCAAAACGTGCATTCCACAGACGACAATGTGACTGGTGACCTCTGGATTTGTGCACTTGATGTGTGGCCTGCGACCTTACTAATTTTTATCATCTCCAGAACCAGACTAAGTATAACTGGCCATTCATACCGACCAGTCTTCCTTCTGTGATGCTAAATGTCAGGATCTTTCCTTTACTTCCTGACTTCAAGTATATATTATATTTGTTTGAATTTACTTATGGTTCATGGAGTTGTTACATGTTTAGCTATTTAATAAAAAGCCGTCTATCTGAGGACAACACTATATCTTACTAGGTTTTTATTGTCCAGGTACTAGTCTCAAGGTCTGCACAAAATATATTTTCAAACAAAGGTTTGTTGAATTGATTACATGTCATTGGTAGAGAAGTTTGCATTTTCATTTATTAATTCAAAATTTTCTGTGGTTTGAGTTAAATGTTTTCATGAAGAAAAATAACATTTATGTTGGGTTTTTTTCCAAACATTTTCTGCTCTGCCATAAAAGGCAATAGAAAATAGCATATGAAACATGTGGATTCAAAGTTTCCCTGGTTGACTGAACAGAGAACAATTTGGAGAAAGACTCAAGCTCTGCCTCTCAGTCAGCATCGTTCGTCACCTCAATGTCTTTTAGTAAAATGTACCACTGCAAACAATAACTATAGATATTAAAGTAGGAAATGCAGAGCAACATTTGAGGACCTGAATGTATGTGGTAAAATTGTCCATCTGACCACCAGTATCTTTGCTCGGCGATCATCATTCCCAAAGCTCATCCTGAGCTAGTGCTGTGACACAGAAAAGTAGGAAGGACGCTCTCCACCACAGTGTAGATCTCAGTTCCTTTAAGGAAATGGCACATATCTACATCACAGGCAGTGCACAAGAAATAATAAAGGACAGTGAAGGAACCTGGATACACGGCTGACAACATGTAAGTGAAACCAAAAACAGAAAAATAAGACAAAAAGAAGCGCTCTGATATGTTCTACATGAAATCACCTATAAGGGTGAAGAGATAAAATATCCAGATAACAAAACTGGAAACAATGGACCCCATTTCACTCAGACTTGACAAGACCTGGCAAGTAAAGAAGATGTCGATCATAAGTGGGGCTGGTCATTAATGGAAATTGAAAAAAAAAAATTCTCTTAGTTTTTCCCAGTGGCCATATATTAACAAATTCAAACTATTTCTATCCTTTTAAATATTAAGCAAAAGAGTAAATAAATTTAATGTAGTGAGATACAGATTTCTTATTACTCAAGAAATAAGGAAAGGGGAAGGATAGAGTAAAAACTTTGGTGCTGAACTGAAATTGGATATATCAGTATAAATTATTGGCTTAAACATATGTACACATACAGATTTTTAAAAAGGTATAAGTAATGTATATGCATATATTTATTTCATAATAGTGATTGCTGAGAGGGCCTGGAAAGAATGAACCGTGGTAGCAATTAGCATACCTCTGGCTCAGGTTTTAGTTTCTAAATACACTCCCCAATAAAAGAAACCAAAGTTTCTTGGAGTTATGACTGATCCCAGGGCTTGAAGTAGGAAAGCACAAGATGATCTTGTGCCAGAAAGTAAGGAAGTGCTCCAGAATCATGGGAAACTGCCAAAAGGAAATAGGATCTAGCTTGAAGAGGATGCCACTGAGAAAACCTGGGGAAAATCGAGCATTAAAATTAAAATTGTAATAATAAAGTACAGCACATTAAACAAAATAAGAACCTTTGGGTCCAAACGAATTTAAATGAATTGATAGATAAAAAAATGAGGTAAATGAGAGTGCTTTTCCTTAGGAAAAATGACAATGGGTAATGAAGAAGGAATGCTGGAGTTTGGAAATAGACAATCTTCATAAGAAACATCAATGGCTGCTATAACAGGTGGTGAATGTTTACTGTTCTTAGAGTATTTACATAGTGTCAAAGTGTCTTCTCACAAGATGCTTATTGTATACAAATGACAAAAGAGTAAATTTACAATACAGATTCACATGGAAAAAAACATTTAAACAAAATGGTCAAAGTTAATATCCCCAGAAAAGGCACATATCAGAATAAAGTGCCTCCTGATATAAGGCACTGAGAAAGAAAAAAAAAATTCTTGTCATTCTTCGCCATAAAATATAAGACGCATAACCTGAATTGAATCATGAGAAAATATCTGACAAACCCAAATTAAGGGACAGTCTAAAAAAATAAATGTCTTCCAAACACGTTTAGAGCATGAAAAGTAGAATCAGGAGATATTGCAGTATAAAGCTATAAATGGGATTAAAGAACTATGAAAATTTATGTTCTGACCAAATACACACACACACACATTTTCATTTTTAAGAAGCACACCTAGATAATGTCTCTATTTTCCACTTAAAGAATATGCAGTACCATTTAAGTAGTTTTTGGTAGAGCAGAAATTCTTTCTCTGCCTGTGTAATATCTGAATTGTTGTCTGATTTTTTTTCCCACTATGTTGCCACACAGTACGCCAGACACTCATTCCAGATATTACCAAAGATAAGCTTCTAAAAGAATTTATTGTCTTTTAAATATGGATCAGAACATGTTGGAAGCAGAGTTGATAGCACACAATAGTTCTCCTAAGTAAGCAAATTCAGTGAATGCAAAGGATAAAAATATTTGTTCTTAAGTATGTTTCCCTAAGTAAGTTCCTCATTGATTTTGCCAATAAGGTTGGCAATCTGCTGATTACATGAAGACTTATATTTTCCAGGTTTCTTATTGGATAGATTTGCAGTTGAACAGATACTGCACAGCAGCTTTTACGTCTTTGTTCCTCAAGCTATAGATTATAGGATTCAGCATGGGGGTCATTGCCCCATAAAACAGGAACATGAGCTTGTCTGATG
>JAKSZT010035887.1:183562-316261 GCA_026826555.1 Tolypeutes matacus | reverse complement strand
CTTTAGGAATGGTGCAGTATGAGCAATGAGTGATGGCCTCTGCAGGTGGCAGTTTGGGCACTCAGCAGTGGCTGTAGCCAGATGCGCCTTTGTGAGTGAAAATCCATGTGCCTCTTCCCAAGCATTACCTTTGTCCTTACCACCATGGCCACTTTGTTCATGAGTCCATTGGGCAATGAAAGGATTGGCTGGGGAAAGAGACCAACTTATATTCATAGAATGGGACAGCTTTTCCACCAGGTTATTAAAATCCTGCTCTGCTGAGGTCAACCTCTATGAGAAATCATATGGGACCCACATATCTTCTTCATTTTCACCCATTCAAAAAGGCCTATCCTTCTAACTCTACCTCAGATCTCTTTGTCAGCAATTTGCCAATCATTTCCCTTCCAAGTCCCTGAAGATACAGACAAACCCTTGGACACCGCCTATGATTTAGTATGTAAATGCACTTCCAGCCATTTCACTATCCAACAAAATGAACAATCGAGTGCAGTGCTAGAAGTTCTGTCCACTGGTAAGATTTTCCTTCACCATTGCCCTACAGGAATGTCCCATAAGGGCTTGTAATGCTGCATCTGTCCAGGTTCTGGTGGTCCCTGCGTAATGTACAGAACTATTAGTCAAGCCTGACTTTTCTCTTCCTCAGGCAATGATTTTAAGGAACTACCAAGGGACTGTAGCTCTAGGCTGTGAGAGAGAAGGTAAGGTGGCAGGACTAGGAGTCATTGGCATTTACGCCATTTTGCCGTTCAACTTTCTTGTGCCTTCATGCCTGTTGAATTCAAATTGCATAAAAACCACTTCCATTTGTGATGAAGTGCTGCTGTGCACACCCAACCTTATGTCTTGGTTGGTCAGACAACACTCAGTTCATGAGGGACAGTTAAGGTCTCATAGTTTATTGGTGGACTGTAGGTGGGTGTTCAGTCTTTACTAAGGCCCATGAGTAGACCAAAAGCAGTTTTCACAAAAAGACAATAGATATCTTCAGAGGATGTCAGGGCTTTGCTGCAAAATCTTGAGGGTCTATACTGAGATGCTCCTATAGGCACCAGCTAAAGGCTCCAAACAGCATCTCTATTTGCAACTCACACTTTGACACCATTCGGTCTCCTTGGACTGTAGGGCTGAGATGGCAGAGAAGGTTACATAGGAGCCTGGAATCACTAGAAAGTATCCTCTTTTTCTATAAACAACTAAATCCTACTAACATTTCAGGTCACTCTGCAAATGGGCTGGAAGAGCATACCCCATGAGGAATGAGTTGTCTACAAACTCCAAAAAAGGCAACTGAAGTTGTCCGTTCTTTTTGTTTGTAGGAGGAACAAGATGCATCAGCTTATCCTTTTCCTTAGGCAGGTATATCTCAACATTCCATATCTTGCCCTGGTGATTAGATGTTGCCACATGGCTCTGCCAAACCAGTTTCTGGTCTGCCCTATTATGTTTAAGGATCCAAGTTCAGTGGCAAAAGTTCTCACAGAAATATTTGACGTATACAGAGGTTCAATCCCAGAGACATCAGGGATGGTGAAGCTTCTCTGACAAATATATTCCTCACTTTCATGATGAGAAGTGTCCCCTTGTACATTTTTCAAGCAAGTGAAAAAATAAAAAATATTACATGTTAAATCCACTCTAACCTTTCAATCCCCCTAAGCGTTTGAATATTTTCACTACAGTATATCATGGTGTGAGAAGTTTCAAGTTTCCTCACTGTAGGACATCTTTCTATCCATGCTTCAGCCAACAACCTAACAAACTATTATAGATATTTCTAGCCCCTTGAGCTTCAACATTGTGTCCATTATTTCTGCTTAATTGGCCCATGTTTTCTTGTGCAAAATCTTCTGGAAACAATATATCAGAAATGTGTTGGCTTTTACAAATGGGATTTACTAGGTTACATGCTTACAGTTCTGAGGCTGAATAATGTCCAAATCTAGGCATCATCAGGAGATCCTTTCTCCCTTAGCTGCAGCTGTAGGTAATCAGACACATTGCAGCGTCCAGTCATCTCTCCCCTCTCCTCTAGGCATCATGGCTTTCAGCTTCTGGCTAAAGTGCCTTCCTCTCAGCTTCTGTGTTCCAGTGATTTCAGCTTCTTGCTCCTAGGGCCTTCTCTCTCAGCTTCTTGCTTCCTTTCTCTCTCTGCTGCTTTTCTCTGTGCCTGAGGCTTTTTATTCCTCCATTTCTAAAGGATTCCAGTAAGAGGATTAAGAGCCAGCGTAGATCAATCAACATAATCCAAGGTCCTAACCAATGTAATTTAACCCAAAGTTTCCAACTACAATAAATTTACATGTGCAGGAATGTATTAGCCTCAGGACATGATTTTCTTGGGTCCATAAAAGCATAAAAGTGCCACAGCCCCATCCATAAATACAGCAGTTCATAACTTACTTTTTGTCGACCAACATATCATAGCATAAATATCCATTCTCACACATATTCCCCTGATATTCCTTTGTATACATTTGAATATTCTTGTAGTTCTTTTGGAGTATAGAGCAACTCCTCTTGGGTCACACTACACAACTCCCCCTTGGGGCCTGTCTTGACTTTGCGTAGTTATAGGTCTGGAAAAAAAGAAGGTTTTGGGGTGGATCTCAAAAGAAATAAGCACTGTCTTGCAGTAAAACTACTTGACGGGGATTCCATTACAGTTTTATCTATTGAAACAGGGTTAATTTCTTTGGATGGAGACTGCTTAATCAGTAGAGACAATTACAGTTTTATCAGGCAAAGGGGCATTATCTCTTCCAATGCATTTAAGATACCTGATTGTTCAGGGCACATCATTACAGATTTATCTGGCAAAGAAGACACAGTGGAAATCAGGAGTTCAGATGTCCCCATCATCACCATGATCTGCCCATATGTCCCCCTTCCAATTTCCAGGATTATTTTCCTCCCCAAATATCCCCTTACTTTGAAAGCTGACACCCTGAAATGTTGGGACACAATTTATGTTGTAAAACAGTTACTTGCATGATGAGACTTTACATCTTGTTTTCAGAAATCTCAAGTCAGCAGTTAAAAGAAAGAAAAGTTTCTTTCAGGGCACACATAGAAACTTTGACATCATTTGTGTGTTACTTGAGCTGAGAATGTCATGCTGTGAGATCATTTTTTAAAATACCTTGATCCAGTGCATTTAGGAACAAGAAGTCATCATTTATAAGTGTTTCAGGGGAGCATTTTATAGACCGCAATGTGAACAGTGGTCCTTGGGTTTGTGCTTTTCATGAGCGGCCTCAGTCCTTATAAATTATTATTGTCTCTTGACCCAGGATGAAGAAAAACTGGCCAGTCGTACAAAGCAGTCTTCCTTCCGGCATGCTGCCTCTCAGGATCTTTCATTTACTTCAACTTTTAATGTCTGACTTCAAATCTATATTGTGTTCATTTCAATTTGCTCATGGTACTTGCAATTGCCACACATTTATCTCTTCAAGTAATAATGCTTCTATTTGAAAGCAAACCGTATCTGTTTTATTGTCCACATACCCTTCGCAAGGTCTTGCTCAGTATACATGATCAAATAACTCTTTGTTGAATTGAATTAAATGAAGTAGGATGTGAGGGCTGCATTGTTCTTAACACATTCCTCTATAAGAACTACTTAATTTGCTAATTCAAATTTTTCTTTGATCGGAATTAAATGTTTTCTTGAAGAAATTGACATAAAATCTTAGGTTTTTAAACATTGTTAAACTTTGACAGATCATGTCATGAGAAGTAATATAGAATAGCTTGTAAAACTTATAGTTGCAGAACTTCTCTGGTTAAAAAGACTAAGAAAGAAGTTTCAGAAAGGAGCCTCAAAGTTTGCCCCCCATTAAGCAACCTTTATCCCCTCTCTGGTCACTCAATGAAATATACCACTTCAAGCAATAACTATAAATATTAAAGCAGCATATAATTTCACAATTTACAAAATACAGAGCAACACTTGAAGAACTAAATATAAATGGTGGAATTATCCATCAAACCACAAATATATATGCTGAGTCTCTGCTTGGCCCAAAGCTCATCATGACAGCGCTGTGATGAAGTAAAGGAAGAAGGAAGTTCTACCATGAAGTATATTTCACGTCCTTTGGTAAACTTGGCGTATACATGTATCTCAGGCAGCAAATAATGAATGATAAGGACCAATGAAGAAGTCTACATAAACTGATGACAATATAGAGGTGAAAACAAAAACAGGAAAATAGCTGCCCACCCCCCCCCAATCTCTCTTATATGTTCTGTATAAAATCTCTTACAAGAATGCAGAGATCCTATATCCAGCTATCAAATCTACAAAGAATAGCTTCTATTCCACTGAGATTGGACAGGATCTGGTAATTTCTTACCCTAACAAAAAGAAATACTCTTTCAATCATTAAAGGGTCTGGCCAATAATGAAACTAGAAAAAATCCTCTCAGCTTTTCCCAGTGGCATTTATTATCACATTGGAACTCCTAAGATTTTTAGTATTAAACAAATAAAAAATAATTTCAAGGTCAGAGATACAGGTTTTTAATTGTTCAACAAAGATGTAGAAATACAAAAAGAGAATGATAGTGTAAATCTTTGGTGTTGGAATGAAGTTGGATTTATCACTATAAACTTTTGCTTTTAAACGTAGAAAGAATAATACCCTGGGAGCAATGAGCATACCTTAGGCTCAGCTCTTGGCTGTAGATTTACAATGCAATAAAAGAAACCAAGGTTTCTTGGAGATATGACTGATCCCAGGGCTTGAGATCAGAAAGTACTAGATGAGCTTGTGCCCAAAAGTCATCCAGAATCATGGGAATCTGTCAAAAGGAAACAGGATCTAGGTTGAAGAAGATGCCATTGAGAAAACCTGGAGGAAACTGAGCATTAAAATTAAAATTGTAATAATGTAGTGTAAACAATTGAATGAATAAGAACATTTGGATTAAAATGAATTTAATTGATGTGACAGATAAAAAAGTGAGATAGATGAGGAAGCTCTTCCTTAAAGAAAAACGGCAATGAATAAAAGAACAAGGAGTCCTGGAGGTAGAAAATAGAAAATCATCATATGATAATCTAAGAGTAAGAATTGATTAAGGCAAGAAACATCACTGGCTGCTAAAACTGGTGAGTAAATGTGTACAGTTAGAGTATTTACATAGTGTCAAAGTATCTTCCCACATGATGCTTATTAAATACAAATGAAAAAAAAGAGTAATTTTAGAGTGTAGATACATTGGCAGACAATATTTTTTTAAAATGATCAAAGTTACTATCTTAAGTAATGACACAAATCAGTATCAAGTGCCTCCTGATAAAAGGCATTGAAGGAGAAAAAAATTTTTTATCATTCTTGGTCTAGAAAGAAACCAAAAGCATAACCTGAATTGAGTCATGAGGAAATATCTGACAAATCCAAATGGAGGGACAGTCAAAAACTGTATGTCCTTCAAACATGTTTAGATCATGAAAAATAGTCTCAGGATCTATTGTAGTTCAAAAGGTATAAATGAGATGAAAGAAAAAGAAAATTCATATTCTGGCCAAACACCGACACACATAGACATGCACACATTAGAATTCCTGTTTTTAAGAAGCACACCTAGGGACAAAGGGAGATAATGTCTCTGTTTTCCACTTAAAGTATATGCAATACCATTGAAGTAGTTTGTGGTAGAACACAAATTCTAGCTCTACCTGTCCATACCTGAATTTTATGTGTGATTTTCCCCCAATATATTGCCATATAGTACAGCAGAATACTCATTCCAGATATCACCAAAGATAAGATCCTAAAAGAATTCATTTTTTTTTTAAATCTGGATAGAAACATGTTGGAAGCAGAGCTGATAGTAGACTATAGCTCTCATTGATTTTAAGGAAACTAATCAGGTGAAGGCTAAGGATAATATTTCTTTCTAATTGTGGTTTCCATAGGGAAGTTCTCAATGATATTGCCAATAAGCCCAGCTTCCTGCTTATTACATGAATATTTACATTTTCCAAGTTTCTTATTGGAAGGATTTGCAGGTGAACAGATACTGCACAGCAGCTTTTACATCATTGTTCCTCAAGCTATAGATTATAGGATTCAGCATGGGGGTCATTGCCCCATAAAACAGGAACATGAGCTTGTCTGATGTTTGAAACTTGTCTTCCCCAGACTGGTCTTGAGACCTGGGCTTTGCATACATAAAGAAAATGGTACCGTAAAATATGATCACCACAGTCAGATGTGAAGAGCAGGTGGAAAAGGCCTTGCGCCTCCCTGTGGCTGATTTCATTCTCAAGATCGTGTAGAGGATGAAAATATAAGAGAAGAAGATGACCAGCAGTGGAAGAACCAGGAAGATCATGTTGGACACAAGCATGGTGATGACATTCAGTGATATGTCAGCACAGGCTAACTTGAGGACAGCCAAGATTTCACATCCAAAATGGTTGATAACATTATTTCCACAAAATGGCAGCCGCATGGCAAGAGCCGTGTGTAGAATTGAGTTGATTCCACCAGAGAACCATGACGTGGAAGCCATCAGCACATACACCACCCTGCTCATGATGACAGAGTACCTCAGAGGGTTACAGATGGCCACATAGCGGTCAAAAGCCATCATGCCAAGAAGCAAACACTCTGTTGATCCCATGGCAAACACAAGGAACATCTGCACTGCACATCCATAGAAGGAAATGTTTCTTTTCTGTGATATGATGGGCACTAGTGTTGGTGGAATGGATGCAGATGTATAGCAGATATCCAGGAAAGAGAGGTTTCCCAGGAAGAAGTACATGGGGGTGTGAAGACGGGCATCAGAGATGCTTGATATGATGAGGACACCGTTGCCAAGTACAACCACTAGATACATCACTAGAATCAGAACAAAGAAAATAATCTCAAGCTTTGGATGCCCCAAAAGGCCCAGAAGAAGAAATTCTGACACAAATGTCTGGTTATACTTATCCATGTCATCTGTTTTCAAGATGTCAGTGGAAATATAACCTAAATTATATTGAGTGCCAAACAAACAAAAAAAATGTTACAAATTAACTGAGAAATCTTTTTTTAGAATGGAATAAAAGGAGTTTTGCTTGAAGTTCTGACATTCAGATATCCTCACCAATGTGCATAATATAATTTAATTAAACTGGAAGTGTTAAATGTACCTATGTCCTATAGGTAATATGTGATGGTCTAGCTATGATCAAACATAGACCAGAAATAACCTCTCCTTCTGCTGAGGACACATTTATAAGTATAGATTTATAAAATCTATAGATTATTGCAAACTTCCTACAAGACGCCTTCATTTCATTAAGCCCAGGATGCAGGTGGTGGTAATGATAAAATGCAACTCAGTAAGGAATGCAGTTTTGATTCATTGATTAACCTCCATGCTCAAAATTTCAAGGCAAGTTTGACTTCTGTGCACATTTCTTTCCATGCCTGACTTTCCATGCCTGACTTCATACCATATTCCAGTCCATTTCATTGTGTATGTTACATATATTTAATCACCATAAAAAATGAATTACATGCATTGCTATTTAACATCTAATCAAGCAAAAGTAAGTTGTTGAACTCCTATTGATATTCACTCTTAAAATCTTCTTTGATTGTTCTTATAACAAGACATCTTGATGGAAAATTTCTGCATGGATATGATGGAGAATCATAGGAGAAATTTACATAGTCTCTTTGCTTGACATATTTTTTTTAGCTTCAGAGTTTATCTTGATAATTTTCCTGTTTGAGCCTACATGAGAAAAAAATTCTGTTTAAATATATTATGTTTGTATGTAGTATGTTTTTATGCCTGTGGGTATATACAACTGCATGCTTAACAAATAATCACTATTTAGATTATCTAATTTTTTAATTAGAGAGATAGAACTTAAAGAAGCTTACCAAGCTAGTAAATAATAAATGGAACTTGAAGCTCAACTCTTTGACACCACCTCTATTTCACTGCTTCACTAATTTTAACATGCAAATGAATTGTCTGATAATCTTGTTCAACTACAGATTCTGCTTTAGTGTTCAGGGCAGGTCCTGAGAATCTGCATTCTCATAAGTCAAAATGTGTTGACAAAATTGGTGAAGAATAACACTGACTGTAAAGACTTTTGTCTAGCCTGTCAGTAAACTATCCAGATTCTGTGATCCAGTGAAATTTTGCTTTGTCTTACTGAGTAGATTGTCTTATTGACCTGGGAAATTATAAAAACATACTTTTTTGTGTGTTTTACAGTAAATTTCAGTCAAACTGTTTTGTACTCTTAAGAAAATAATATTGTTGAAAAACGCAATTAAAAAAAATAGGGTAATGTGCTGGACTCTAAAATAATTTTTGAACATTCCTGACTGCCTACCTGAGCCCAGTCTCATCCCAAGCACAGGAAGAAATTGTAACCAATAATCTCAGGTACCTGTCATTGCAATGTTCACAATCAGTGATATAGGAAAACTGCTGAAAATATAATATAAATAGAATTATATTGTATAGTTTGGCTGATAATTATGAGTTTTCCTGGAAAGAAGTCTATGGGCAATTAATCACTCAAGGGATAATTCAGGAAGAGTTCAGACTCAGGCCACACCTGGAAGTATGGATGTGATTAGAGATGTGTGGAAGAGAAGAGAGAGTAGGAGTAACTTAGAAGACAGAACAGGTTGAGCTAAGTTTAGAAGGAATCAGACGGCAATTCCTCATTTTTGAGCAAGGGGATTTCTGTGCAGGAATGGTGATAAACACATCTGACATAGAGATTGTGATTGGAGTACATAAAGTTTCAAAATCTGTAAGACAAATAGATACCTGGTTTGCTCAGGATGAGTCTCAATAGACGAAGCAGGGTTGAGGGCTCAGAACCTGTGACTTTAACTCACACCCAACTTGACTCGTGAAATATAATTCTATGAAGTTTTTGAGCAGAAACATGACACAAGGATTCAAATATTTAGAGTATAGCAGTCTTCATTAATTACTGACTGGATGTGAAAATTGATCTTTCCATAATCACCACCAGACATGAGGTTGGCCAAAATCATAAGTTATTCCTCATGTGGATAATACGAGTTATTGAGAATGTCAGCACAGCGCTTTTCCCCATTCGCCCACTGAGTTTCTTGTGTGATTGTAGATGGGAAACTTACTGTATAGCTGAGAAGGCCTGGGAGTCAGAAACTAAACCTGACAGAGGGATTCTCAAAATAGAATCAATTGAGTTAAAGAATAGACAGTAGAGATAGTTCAACTTTGAAGAAAAATGCAAAGGAGGGCATGTAACACCTCCGTTTTTGAGGCCATAAGGTAAAGAAGCCATAAGTTCTTAGATAAGGCAAATAAACCCCCCAAAAAACCCTTCATGCACGTCTCTAGCAAGATAGATATCTGTAGGAGATGACTGCTACTACATATGAGTAACTTCAAAGACATGTTTATAATCTTTCAAATGCTGACTTGGCTCTGTGGCTTCTTTGTTCGGGATCATATAAAACCCTGCAACCCTCTGGGTGGACTTTCAATGTCCCGTGGCTGCCCAGGACCAGCTCCCGGATGGTTAGTGCCCTAATAAACCATTACCATTTGCTATTTGGTATGGCTTACTCATTTATCGGTCTTAACTACCCATCAAACTTTGGTGGAACTGATTCCATTGGTTAATGGCCAGTCACAGTTACAGAGAAGAAAAAATTCAGCATAAAAAAGTTTATTTTATTAATTAATTCATATAAAGTTAGGACTAGGAAAAACTATCCTGTGTTCATTTCATTTAACCATTTTTTTTTATGGACTCCTAGGTGTCATATCATGCTCTTTAAATTAGTTTATTTGGCTCAAGTCTCATGGATAATAATGCAGTGGCAATATCCAAAGCCTATGCCCCTTCCACTATGTCTTGCCGTACTGGTGCTAATAAAATCCATGTAGAAGTCATATGTCAAAAACAGGGAATGGTCAACAACAAGCATAGAGAAAATGAGATCTCAGGATGACCTTGATGTACTCATTTAATAGAGACCATAGGAAAGTGCAATGATTCTACACTGACTCTACTTCTTATGACAAATAAAAGTTCTCCCTACATAATTTCTAGAACTTAATCAAAGTATGTTTTGGGTAAGGGGCAGGAGCACTTTGATCTGCCCAATCATGAATGTGAATGGAAGTAAGATGGCAGGACACTGACCTTACTGGGAAACATGTTGAGGTTCCAGGTCTGGCCACTGGGTCCAGGTCTGCAGAGGATTCCTCTTCCAGACGACTGTATTGACAATGACTCTTAGGCCACCTCCAAGCTTCCCCTGCCACTGGCTCCAAGCTCTCCCCTCCCAGGGAGAAATCCCCTCTGCCGTTCAAACCCACACTGAGCACTAGTCTGTCTCACTGCTTTTGTTTTTTCTATTCCCAGCACCTTAAACTTGTTATCTTATATTTCGTGAAATAACAAAGACATAGAGGAAAGACCTTGTCTGTCTTGTTTATCCCTCTTCTACTAGTGACTAACTAAGTGGCTGCACATAGTAGATGGATCTCAACTGAATACAAAAATATTTAGTTTTGAGCTTCTTAAGCAATTTCTTCATGTAAAATTAGTGAATTCATTATCAGGACAACTTTAATATGTGTCAACTGTCCCTTTACTACAAGCTTTAGGTTTTTCCTTTGAGTGTTGATTTCTTTTTTTCCCCCCCTTTCAGTATATTCTGCTAGCTAATATATATAATTATTAGTTTAGGTAATATAAGTACAGAGGGATTACCTCATATACATTCAGACAGATGAGACATGGATTTACCATAGTGGTAAATTGTTTGGGTTTTAGTGTCAAAATTTTTAAGTTTCTTTGCTTCTAATTTATATCCTCAGTTTTTTCACTTGTAAAATAGTGATAAGTATATCTGACATACTTTTCTTACAGTGATGCTGTGATGAAAAATAAGATAGCATATCGAAATTGCTTTATGGCATCACAGGCATTATAAAAATATTAATAAAACAAATTATTGCTAAATTGTTGTGTTAATAAGTTAGAGGGTGTGTTTCTTCAGGTTATTCATATTAGAAATTTATATTTATTAGTTGCTTTAATTAGAATTGAAAAAGTGCAGGGTCATAATATTTAGGTCTTACCTTTATACTGATAAGTTATTTCCACCTCCTGGAAGAACAGGTTATTTTTCCTTAATATTTGCATCATTCTGAATTAATATCAGGTTCAAAAAGTGATGCCAGAGTCCACAGATTTGGAAGAGTAAATATTTGCTATGCAACAGTAATTGTAATTGTTCCCCATTTCCCCAAAGCAATTTAAAGTTGGAGTGAGAGGTAGGTGGAATGGAGAAACTTCTTGATGCATCAGGGAAAAAGTGTCCACAGACCTAATTACAAGTGGTGCTGGGAATAAATTGTGCTGAACAAGAGTTCAAAAACATGAAATAAAATTCACCTGCCCATGTGACTTTTAGAAATAGTGTAAAAATTTACCAAACCAATGTTAGAAAATATGAAAATATTCAAATTCAGAATGTATTTGCCAAAAGTTAATTAATTAAATGCATTGCTTAATAAATCAAATGATGATTTAAGAAGTCAAATGCTAGAATTGAGAAATCATCTAGATATTTTAAATGAAATAAAACATAGTATTGCTTTAATTAAATGATTATCTTTCAACTTTTTTGCGGACTTAATCTACCATAGTTTGAGCAGAAAAGTTCATGCAGAAAACACACACAGCATTTTGGAATGAAAAGAAACACAGAGAAGCCATAAAATAAAAAAGTCTATAAGATATCAGTGAAACAATAATTTTAAGGCACACAAGAAAAAAATTAAGAATCTGCTCCTTTATTCAAATAGGTATTGCACATTATCATGTTAAAATGTTCTAGAAAAATCTATTTTATATATCAACACTTGGGTTCTAACTGTAATACCCATATAGATGACATGTTTCTCTGTAAAATATTTGGATTCTGAGAAAACTGTTTAAGAAAGTAGGAGCAGTATTTATACATCCACCTAGATACTCACACAAACATCCCACACCTACTAGGTTTGCATCAAAATGCAAAAGGAAATATCCCTGCTTTTTAGGTTATAAAATCATAGATGTTTAGAACTGTGAAATTCTTTAGTAATTATTATAGCAAGCCATCCCTTTCTATAGATGGGTACATTGAGGTATGAAGAGGTAAAATAGGGCTTCACAGTGACGCAGTAATATTAAATAAGCAACAGTTGTAAAAGTCTAATTCTGAATGAGAAAATGGAAACTTTCTTTACTATCTCTCCAAGTTGTCTTTAAATTGAAAATAATTCCAAACTAGCAAGTTCATTCAAAAGAATACCAATTAAGTCATGCTTGGGGAGATTTTATATATATATCTATATATCTATATATAGATATATTTTTAATCTAAATGTTGTAAAAGTAAGGGCTGAAAACACTGTAGAAATGAACTAAGCTTCCATTTTCAATAGGTGAGAATATATTGAGGGATAAAGTAATGAAATGATGTTCCAAGGACATAAAGTCCCTTAATATTTTTGTTAGTAATTTCTACAAAGTCTAATACAGTTGACCACAAAAAAATTATTTTAAAACTACTTATCTTTGGAAACAAGCTTTATTTGTTTTATTTTAAAACTGAAATTTTTTCCAGTACTCTGCTTATTAAATTAATTTGAAAATGAATAGATGCGTGTTCACTGAGAACCCCTATGTGCCAGGTATTAAAATATCACATTGACATTATGAAAAGAAGTGTATGCTAGAAAAAGTATTGATTTAAATACACATATAATAGCCAAATTATACAAATGATAAAATAATACTTCTCACAAACTCTCATAGTAGCAACATTTTATTTCAAATCAACATGGTTTTTAAGAAATGTTAGTGACTCCCATTACTTTGAGGGAAGTTTTACATGAACATTTATGAACAAATATGGCATTTGAAATAAAGTCTTTGATAATTTTCAATATAACACTATAAAATTAAAATTAAAGTGAGTTGTATTACTAATTTTTTTCCTTTTTCTTCCTCAAGGAGAAAATACAGTGTTTTTATGAAAATATCAATGAAATTTTATTGATTTATTTTTGCCAAGTTCATATGAGACTTAAAAGGTAATTTTAATGAAATGGTAGTTTTATCTTTATATCTATGCTATTCTTTTTTATTCTTCTTTAATAGTAACAACTGGCACAATAGAGTTCATAAAATCTGTTCATATCTATTAGTACATGTAAGCAACATTACTGAGTATTTTGTATTGCAAGAGAATGGAGTTGTTACAATCACTGTCTTCAAGAGATCTGAACATAGTGGGATGAGCAGACTTGCAGAGTAATGAATATAAGACAATTTGAAGTTATCAGGCCATTAGTAATCTTTCCTGGATTCCATTATTGTAGTTTTCCATGAATTTAATTTCAAGGCACAATAATACTAAAAGACATCCTAAAACATCTCTTGTATTCCAGGAATACACTTCATTACTTCCTCTAGTAAACAGGACAAATCATCCCAAGCTGTACTGTAAGTCCCTTCTTTGCCTATTGATTCAAAGGCATGAGCAGCTTAGAGTTGCTCGGTGGTCATCTTAACTTCCAGTTCAATGGAATCATTGTTGTATCTCCTGGTGGAAACACTCTACCTTTGAAACTAAGATCTCTAGACCACAAGAGCATAAGGTCACGTGGACAGGAAACAAAAATTTTTCTAAGGGATTTTCTGTGTGGTACCACTCCTATTTCCAACCCTTGATTCCTGGACTCATGAATAATGGATACAAAAGATAAGGCACTGGTAGATTGGACACTGATTTGGAACATACACAGTCGCCTGTAGAACATCGCCCCAGCCCTGCAAGATATTGCCATCTGGTAGATGCCATAAATGAATCCTTAAATCCTTAAAGGTCATGCCACTATTTTATCAATCCAGTTGCTTCAGGATGGTGGGGCAAATGGTAGGACAAGTAAATGAAAGTGATGTGGATTCATGCCACACTTCATTAACTGTGGAGCAATGCTGCTCGGGAAACCATGACAGTGGAAAAGACATTCTGTAAGCTCATGGATGGTAGTTTTGGAAGAAGATGCGTTTGCAGGGAGGGTAACTCGATATTCAAAATCATGTTTATTCCAGCAAGAACCAAACAGTGCCCCTTCCATGATGGAAGTGATCTCATGTAATCTATCTGCCACCAGGTGGCGGTCCAAAAACCTTTGGAACGCTGCAATAAGAAGAATGAGTGAGTCTCTGCAGCAGGCAGATTAAGCACTCAGCAGTGGCCGAAGCCAGGTGGATCTTGGCTAGTAAAAGTCCACACTGCTGTCCCCATGCATAAAGTCCATCCTTACCACCATGACCAATTTGTTCTTGAGTCCATTGGATATGAACAGGACTGGCTGGGGAAAGAGGCTGACTTGTATTCACAGAGTTCTGCCCACTGGGAAGATGTTCCTTCACCACTGTCCTACAGGGGTGTCTCAGAAGGAGTTCTAGTACTGCAGCTGTCCAGTTTCTGATTGTACCTGCATATTATGCAGAACTGAGTTTTATCTTCTGCAGGCAATGATTACAGGGAACTACCCAAAGGGTTTATACCTGCAGGCTGAGAAAGAGAATGCAATGTGGCAGGAAGGGAGCCATGGGCATTTGTGCCATTTTGTCATTCAGCTCTCTCATGCCTTCACGGCCTGCTCAAGCCAAATCTCATATATTCCACTTCCATTTGATGATGAAGTGCTGCTATGCACACACAATTTTTTGGCTTGGTGTGACAAACAGCATTCAGTTAATAGGGAAAGCCAAGAACTCATGGTATATAGGTGGCCTATGGTTAAGTGTTCAGTCTTTATTAAGGCCCAATAGCAGGACAAAAGCTGTTTCTCAAAAAGAAAGTTATCTGCAGAGGATATCGGGGCATTGCTACAAAATCCTAAGAGTTTACACTGTGATGCTCCAATAAGGTTCTGCCAAAGGCTCCATACAGGACTCTATTTGTCATTGACACTTTACCACCACTGGATCTTCTGGATCACGTGGCCGAAATGGCAGAGAAGCTTGCATAGGAGTCTGGAATTGCTAGAAAATATCCTCTTTTTCTAGTCCCAATTAAATCTACTATATTTCAGGTCACTTTGTAAATAGGCTGGAAAAGCACACCCCAATGAGGAATATGTTGTCTACAAACTCCAAAGAAGTCAACTAGAAGTTGTGCCTTCTTTTTGGTTGTAGGAAGGATGAAAGGCAACAGCTTACCCTTCACCTTAGCAAGGATATCGTGACATTTGCCTTTGGTGATTATGTATTGTCACTTGGTTCTGCCAGTCCAGTTCTGATCTGCCCCATTGTGTTTAAGGATCCAAGTTTAGTAGCAGCAGTTCCGACAGTAATATCTGACCTATAGAGAAGAGCAACCACAGACTCTTCAGGGATGATGTAACTGCTTTAACAAATTTATTCCTCAGAGTCATGGTGAAAAGTGTGCCCTTATACATTTCTCTGGTGGGTGAGAAGATCTTACATAATAAATTCCCTCTATCATTCCAACCCCACTAAGCCTTTGAATACATTCATTTATAGCATATGATGGCAGTGCTAAATTTCAAATTCTCTCACTGTAGGGCAACTTTTGTCAATGCTTCAGCCAACTATCTAACAAACTGAAAGAGACATTTCTAACACCTCGAGCTACAACATTGTATCCAGAATCTCTGCTTCGGTGGCCCATATCAGTAAATTTAGTATTTTACCATGATACATCCTGTCTACCATTATCACATACCCTAAATATCCACTCTCACACTCCTCTAGTATCTGTATGTACAAATTTGAAAAATCATGTAATTCTTTTGGAGTGTAGTGCAACTCCACATGGGTCACACTATGCACCTGCCCTTTGGGACCTGTCAGACTTTCATATAGTTATAGGTCTGGAAGTAAAGAAGGGTTGTGGGATGGGCCCAGAAAGAAATTACCAATGTCTTGCAGGTTCACTGCCTGAGGGGATTCCATTAGAGTTTCATCTGGTGAAACAAAATTAATCTCTTCAAATGGAGACTGTTTCCTCAGAGGAGGCAATTACAGGTTTATCAGGCAAAGGGGCTTTATCTCTTCCATTGGATTTCGAATAGAAGATTGCTCAGGGAAAACCATTACAAGTTTATCTGGCAAAGAAGACACAGCAAAATTCAAGGTTTCAATTTTCCTCGTCATCATCTTGATAAGTCCATATGTTTCCCTTCCAGCTTCCAGTATTACTTCCATTCCCAAATAGTGTCCTAAATTTTACAGCAGATACTCTGCAATGTTGGGAATTCAGTTTGTGTTGTAATACAGTTATTTGCATCATGAGACTCTGCATTTGGTTTTCAGAAATCTAATGCTCAGGTCTTGGTATCTAAATACACTCTCCAATAAAAGAAACCAAGGAGATATGACAAATCCCAGGGCTTGAGATAGGAAAGTACAAATGAGCTTCTGCTAAAAAGTAAGGAAGTGCTCCTTAAGGAAACAGAATCTAGCTTGAAGAGGATGCCAATGAAGAAACCTGGACAAAAGTGAACATTAAAATTAATCACTGTAGATCCAAGATGACAGAGTAGGGAATAGCATATGCATGCATCCTCCAGAAATGTCAAGAAGATAGGGAGGCTTGCTGGGGGCACAGGAAGCAATGTGGATGGCTTGTGAGGGAGGCCTTGCTGGGTGCAGGGGAAGTAGCAGGGGAAGCAGCACAGGTGGTCTGTGAGAGAGACCTTGCTGCATGTCAGGGAAGCAGCTGGGGCACAAGAGAAGTAGCACAGGTGGCTCATGAGGGAGGACTTGCTAGGCACAGGTGAAAGTGGTACACAGAGCTTGTGAGGGAGGCCTCACCAGGCATAGGTGAGCAGGGGGAAGGGGGATGGTGGTGCTTAGGCTCCAGAGACCAGGGGACCACTGTACAACAACCAGAAAGGACCAAGATGGGAAGACTGGGGGAGGTAACCACAGAGGAACTGGCTCTTTTTAACTGGTCTATGTCCTCTTTGTAGGTCCCTGGCCTGGTCTGATCAGTTGAACATGGGAAATTCTAAAGATTTACAATTAGCTGTACCAAGTGTCAAAGAAGAGCGTTAATGCAAAGCCAAAGAACAATAAAACCCTAGGCAAGATAGAGAAACTGACCATCAGAGTGAACCCATTCAGATAATCAGATGCCTAGACATCAGCAAAAAATTACACTCCATACTAAGAAACAGGAAGATATAACACACTCAAAGGGACAAATTAAGAAGCCAGAGGAGATGCAGAATTAGAACTAATTAAAGATGTCCAAACAAATCTCCTAGATCAATTCAAAGAGGTGAAGGAAGAGATAAAGGATATTAAGAAATCACTGTATGAGCATATAGAAGAAGATGAGCATAACAGAATTTATGGTATGAAAGGCATAATAGAAGAGATTAAAAATATACTAGAATCACACAACAGCAGATTTGAATAAGCAGGGGAAAGAATTAGCAAATTAGAAGAGAGGACATCTGAAGTTGCACAGATAGAAGAACAGATACAGAAAAATGGAAAAAATTGAGCAGGGTCTTAGGGAATTGAATGAAAGCATGAAGTGCACAAATATATACATTATGGATGTCCCAGAGGGGGAAGAGAAGGAGTGTTTGAGGAAATAATTACTGAAAATTTCCCAACTCTTATGAGGGACATGAATGTACATGTCCAGGAAGTGCATTATACTCCAAACAGAATAAATTCTAACAGATCTACTCTGAGACACATACTAAGCAGATTGTCAAATGCCAAAGATAGAGAATCCTGAAAGCAGCAAGGGAAAAGCAATCCATCACATACCAGGGATGCTTGATAAGATTAGGTGCTGATTTCTCATCAGAAACAATGGAGGTAAGAAGGCAGTGGTATGGTACTTAAAGTACTAAAAGAGAAAAACTTCCAGCCAAGAATTCTGTATCCAGCAAAATTGTACTTCAAAAATGAAGGAGAGATTACAATTTTCACAGATAAATAGACACTAGGAGATTTTATCATCAAGAGATCTGCTCTACAAGAAATACTAAAGGGATTTCTGCAGGCTGAAAGGAAAGAAGAGAGAGAGGTTTGGAGGAAAGTACAGAAATGAGGATTTTAAGTGTAACTAAAAGGGTAAAAAGAGAGGCAAAAATAAGATATAACATATAAAACCCAAGGACAAAATAGTTGAAATAAGTACTGCCTTTATAGTAATAACATTGAATGTTAATGTATTAAATTCCCCAATTAAGAGATGCAGATTGACAGAATGAATAAGGAAAATATGATCCATCTATATACTGTCTACAGGAGATGCACCTTACACCAAAGGACACAAATAGGTTGAAACTGAAAGGCTGGAAAATGATATTCCCTACAAACAGTAACCAAAAAAGAGCAGGGGTTGCTATAATAATATCAGGCAAAATAGATTTTAAATGCTAAACTGTTAGAAGAGACAAAGAAGGACATTATATATTAATGATAGGGGAAATCTACCAAGAAGAAAGAACAATCCTAAATGTTTATGCACGCAACCAGGGTGCCCCAAAATACA
Source organism: Tolypeutes matacus (assembly GCA_026826555.1). Taxonomy (NCBI): domain Eukaryota; kingdom Metazoa; phylum Chordata; class Mammalia; order Cingulata; family Chlamyphoridae; genus Tolypeutes; species Tolypeutes matacus. Next base: position 297,662 of record JAKSZT010035887.1, on the reverse strand, counting down.
TGAGGCAAACACTGGCAAAACTTAGGGATGAAATAGATGCCTCTACAATAATAGTTGAAGATTTCAATAAACTTTTCTCAGCATTGGATAGAACATCTAGACAGAGGATCAATAAGGAAACAGATCTTGAATAATATGATAAAGTCTCAATGAATTTAGAAAGATTGAAATTATACAAAGCATTTTCTCTGACCACAGAGAATAGAAGCTGGAAATAAAAAAATGGACAGAGAACTGAAAAATTCACAAATACATGGAAGTTAGACAACATTCTTAAACAATCAGTGGGCCAAAGAAGAAATTGCAAGCACAACGTATTCCCATCTGAATAAATCTGAATAGACCAACTCCAATACACATATTAATCAGAATATCAAATGCCAAAGACAAAGAGAGACTTCTGAGAGCAGTAAGAGAAAAACAATGCATAACATATAAGGGATACCCAATAAGATTAAGTCCTGATTTCTCATCAGAAACCATGGAGGCAAGAAGGCAGTGGTATGATATATTTAAGATATTGCAATAGAAAAAGTGCCAGCCAAGAATCTTATATCTGGCAAGATTGCCTTTCAAAAATGAGGGTGAATTTAGAATATTCACAGATAAACAGAAACGGAGAGAGTTTATGACAAAGGGACAGGCTTTGCAGGAAATACTAAAGGGTGAACTATAGCCTTAAAATTTAGAAAAGACAGGAGAGAGAGGCTTGGAAGAGAGTTTGGAAATGAAGATCATAACAATGAAATTAACTAAAAGTGTCAAAAGAGTGGTGAAAATAAAATATGAGAGATAAAACCCAAAGGTCAAAATGGGTGAAATTAGAACTGCCTTTACAGGAATAACATTGCATGTTAATGGATTAAACTCTCCAGTCAAAAACACAGACTGGTGGAATGGATAAGAAAATATGAGCCATCTATATGCTGTCTACAAGACACTCACCTCAGACCCAAGGATACCAATGGATCGAAAGTGAAAAGCTGGAAAAGGTATTCCACACATGCAGTAACAACAACAACAACAACAACAAAAGCCAGAGTAGCTATACTTAAATCAGATGAAATAGACTTTAAAAGCAAAACTGTTATTAGAGACAAGGAAGGACATTATACATTAATTAAAGGGGCAATTCACCAGGAAGAAATAACCATTATAAATATATATACACCTAACCAGGGTGCCCCAAGATACATGAGGTATATAATGGCAAAATTGAAGGGAGAAACAGATGTTTCTACAATAATAATTGGAGACTTCAATATACCATGCTCAGCATTAGATAGAATATCTTGGCAGAGGAATAATGTAAAAACAGGGAGCTTGAATAATATGATAAATGGATAAACCTAATAGACATATACAGAACACTGCATCCCAAAACAGCAGGATATACATTCTTTTCAAGTGCTCATGGATCTTTCTCTAGGATAGACCATATGTTGGTCACAAAGCAGATCTCAATAAATTCAACAAGATGAAATTACACAAATCAGTTTCTCTGATCATAAGGGAATAAAGTTGGAAATCAATAACAGGCAGAAAAAGGGAAAATTCACGAATATATGTAGATTAAACAACACACTCATAAATAATCAGTGGGGCAAAGAAGAAATTTCTAGAGAAATAAAAAAATGTCTCAAGATGAATGACAATGAGACCACAACTCTCAGAACCTATAGGATGCAGCAAAGGCAGTGCTGAGAGGGAAATTTATATCTTACATTAAAACACTTACATTAAAAAAGAAGAAAGAGGGAAAAGCAATGACCTAACTACACAGCTGAAGGAGCTAGAAGAACAGCAAACTAGTTGGAAAGCAAGTAGAAGGAATGAAATAACAAAGATCAGAGCTGAAATAAACATAATTGAGAACAAAAATTAATAATAATAAAGATTAACAAAACCCAAAGTTGGTTCTTCAAGAAGATTAACAAAATTGACAAACCTGATTTGAGCAAGATGGCGTTAGTGTAGGAGGGCACACACTGCAAGCTCCCAGAGTAAGGCGGATTGTGGACGGGGTCCTGCCCGGGGGTCTGCGCTGTGCACACGTGGAGTGAGAAACTTGGGACATCTATCTGCGCAGATCAATGGTGGCGTGGACGGATCGGTAGAGATTCGTGAGTTTTAAGGCTGCCAGTGGTGGTTGGCACAGACGGCTGAGCCCCGCGGTTAGGGAGAAAAAAATAAATAAATAAAACGGCCACTTGGAGCCGTGAGCGGGGCGAGAAAGTTTTATTTTCTGGGGATCTGGCTTCCTGGCGCCCATTGGACCTTGTGTGAACAGAACAGCCGGAGCTAATCAGTACCCGGTGAACTGGTGGGGGGATTCTGGTCGGGGGAGGGAGCTGATTTGCTTAGCTGCCCAGGGATAAGACCCGGACTGCCACGGAGCCACGAAGAAGGGACATTCCCCAAAACAGGGAGGGTTCTGTTGGAGGGCAGGGAAGGATATTTTTTATTTTTATTTTTCGACATCTATCTGGCTGCCTGCACCGCCCCATAGCTTTGGGGAGCAGATAAGCCGATGTGAAGCAGCATCAGGCTGAGAACAGACGCAAATCTGCAGTCAAACTGATTTACATAGCAACCCGGTGACGCTGGTGCTCGGCTCCAGAAGGGGTGGAGTCGGCCATCTTTAGTACTCTGCACTGACTAACATCAGAGCTACAGCTACCCTGGGGAGTCCAGGAATGGGACGTGCTTGATTAATTTCCACGGGCCCAGCTAGGATCCCTTCCATAAGGGGGTTGGTCTAGAGGAAGAATTATTTTGGGTCCTGTATTTTGCTAAAAAATAAAAATTAAAAAAAAAAAAAAGTGAGGTCACTTCAACAAATGAAAAATAAATTCTTTTAAATTTAGTTTAATAGCTAAAAGCTGCTTCAGGGCCTGCATATAGAACCCTGCGGGGAAATTGATTGATAAACATAAGTAGGCAGAGAGGATCCACGTGGACCCTAGGGGAATCATTGACCCCCCTTAGCTCTGTTTGACTGCTTGCCTGTGTGGATCTTTGGTTTCTCTCTGTTTCTTTCTGGTCTCTTGCTTTCTTTACTCTTTCCTCCCCCCTTTCTTTTTTCTTTCATTTTTTAAAAATTAGGTGCTGCTAGCTTGTCGCTTCTTTGTTGTGCTTTTTCTTCAGTAATTTCCCACTCGCTGTCTATATTGATTCTGTATTACAAACTATCGCTTATCCTTCCTTCATCTTTCTGCCTTCTGCTTTCTGTTGTGGCTCTTAGATACAACATTTTTTCATAGGCCCATAACTTAAGGGTGTCAATTTCTTTCCATCTATTTTGTTTCCTTCTTCTTTTTTTAATTAGTATTAACTTTTTTCCTTTCAGCCCTTTCTTTACTATTTCTCTCCCTCCTCATAATTCTAGCCTTCTAAATCACTATATATATTCCTCTATTTGCTTTCCCAGTCCATTGTAGGAACTCCACTTTTTTTCCTATTACTCTACACTGCCTACACAAGTTAAATATTCATCTCATTAAGTCTCATTCGGCCCCTCTTCTAACTTTTATCAATACTACTATTATCCTTCTACCTTCCTAACATCTTTTGATTCCTCTAGCTCTACTCTTTTGCCTTCAAAGGAACATAGAAAGAAGTAAGGAAATAAAATAAGAAAAAAAAGGGCCAAAGAGAAAACTTAACTCATACGCAGAACCACCAGCTAAATAAAACTCTAGAGCATAGAGAAAAGCTAATCAACTGAACAAACCCATCAAGATAATATGATGACCAGAGGGCAACAAAAAGATACAAATGACTCTGAGAAACAGGAAAACATGGACCAGTCCAATGAACAAAATAAAACCAGGAAGTGATGCAGAACATTGAACAACTAGTCAAAGCTATCCAAACAAATATCTTAAACAACTGAAGGAAGAAATTAAGCATATAAAGAAGACACTGGGAGAACATACTGAAAAAATAGCAAACATGCCTAAAAAGGTAATGGATATGATGATGAACAATGGCACAAGCCAAGAAATGAAAAAGACGCTGGACTCACATAACAGCAGATTTGAACAGGCAGAGGAAAGAATTAGTGATGGAAGACAATACAGCTGAAATCAAAGAGATAGTAGAACAGATAGACAAAAAGATAGAAAAGATCCGGCATGGACTCAGGGAATTAACCAATAATACAAAAGGCACAAACATACGCATTATGGGCATCCCAGAAGGAGAAGAGAAGGGAAAGGGAACAGAAGGAGTGTTGAAGGAAATAATGGCTGAAAACTTCCCAACCCTATTGAGAGAGATGGATGTGCAGATCCAGGAAGCACAGCGTACCCCAAATAGTGCAAATCCCAACAGGCCAACTCCAAGACATATACTTGTCAAAATGTCCAATGTTCAAGACAAAGAGAAAATACTCAAGGCAGCAAGAGAAAAGAGAACCATCACATACAAAGGAAGCACAATAAGATTAAGTGCTGATTTCTCAGCTGAAACCATGGAGGCAAGAAGCCAGGGGTATGACATAGTCAAAATACTAAAAGAAAAAAACTTTCAGCCACGAATTCTCTATCCAGCAAAATTGGCATTCAAAAATGATGGAGAGTTCAAAATATTCACAGATAAACAGAAATTAAGAGAGTATGTCAAGAAGAAACCAGCACTTCAAGAAATACTAAAGGAATCTCTACAAGTTGAAAGGAAAAAACAAGGGAGAGAGAGTTGGAGGGGAGTTTAAAAACAACTGAAAAGACAAAAAGAGAAACAAAACAACATATGACACAAATTAACCCAAAGAAAAAATGGCTGAGTAAGAAATTCGTTACGAGTAATAACACTGAATGTTAATGGATTAAATTCACCAATCAAAAGACACAGATTGGCAGAATGGATAAGAAAATATGATCCATCAATATGCTGTCTACAAGAAACTCACCTTCGACCCAGGGATTCAAGAGGCTGAAAGTGAATGGCTGGAAAACCATTTTACAAGCTAACAATAGTCACAAAAGGGCAGGAGTAGCTATTCTAATATCAGACAAAATAGACTTTAAATGCAAAACTATTGTAAGAGACAAAGATGGACACTACATATTAGTAAAAAGAGTAATCTCTTAAGAAGAGAGAACAATCATCAACATTTACGCACTTAATCGGGGTGCCTCAAAATATGTGCAGCAAACTCTGGAAAAACTAAGAGGAGAAATAAATGCCTCTACAATTATAGCAGGGGACTTCAACACACCACTATCATCATTAGACGGAACATCTAGACAGAGAATCAATAAAGAAACTAAGGCACTCAACAATACATTAGAAGACCTGGACTTTAATAGACATATACAGAACACTTCATCCAAATACAGCAGGATTTACATTCTTCTCGAGTGCACATGGAACATACTCCAAAATAGACCACATGCTAGGCCACAGAACAACCCTCAATGAATTCAGAAAGATTGAGATTATACAAAGTAATTTCTCTGACCAAAATGGAATGAAGTTGGAAATCACTAAGGGCCAGAAAAACAGGTTAGGCACAAGGATATGGAAGTTAAACAACACACTGTTAGGCAAACAGTGGGTCAAAGAGGAAATCTCAAAAGAAATCAGTAACTACCTTGAAACTAATGAAAATGACAACACAACATATCAAAACCTATGGGATGCAGCGAAAGCAGTCCTAGGAGGGAATTTCATAGCCATAAATTCATATATTAAAAAAGAAAAAAGAGTTAAAATTGAAGACCTAGCTGCACACTTGGAGGAATTGGAAAAACAACAACAAACTAAACCTAAAGTAAATAACAAAGATTAGAGCAGAACTAAATGAAATAGAGAATAAGAAAGCACTGGAAAAAATAAACAAAACCAAAAGTTGGTTCTTCGAGAATATCAATAAAATTGACAAACCCTTAGCCAGACCAACAAAGAAAAAGAGAGAACAGATGCAAATACATCAAATAAGGAATGAGCAAGGGGATATCACTACTGACCCCACAGAAATAAAGAGTATCATAAGAGGATACTTTGAAAAATTATATGCCAACAAGAATGATAATTTAGAGGAAATGGACAAGTTTCTAGAAAGCCACAAACAGCCTACATTGATGAAAGAAGAAATAGATTAACTCAATAGTCCAAATACAAGTAAAGAGATAGACTCAGTCATCAAAAACCTCCCAACTAAAAAGAGTCCAGGACCAGATGGCTTCACAGCTGAATTCTACCAAACATTCCGGAAAGAGCTTCACCAATTCTACTTAAGCTCTTCCAAAAAATAGAAGTAGAAGGAATATTACCTAACTCATTCTATGATGCCAACATTACCCTAATACCAAAACCACATCAAGATACCACAAGAAAGGAAAATTACAGACCAATTTCTCTAATGAACCTAGATGCTAAAATCCTCAACAAAATACTTGCTAATCACATTCAACAGCATATCAAAAGGATTATACACCATGACCAAGTGGGTTTCATCCCAGGTATGCAAGGATGGTTCAATATAAGAAAATCAATCAATGCAATACACCACATAAACAGATTGAAAGAAAAAAATCACATGATCATCTCTATAGATGCAGAAAAAGCATTCGACAAAATACAGCACTCTTTCCTCATAAAAACACTACAAAAGATAGGAATAGACTGAAACTTTCTGAATATGATAAAGGGTATATATGAAAAACCCAAAGCTAACATCATTTTCAACGGTGAAATCCTAAAAGCCTTCCCTTTGAGATCGGGAACTAGACAAGGATGCCCACTATCACCACTCCTATTTAACATTGTCTTAGAAGTACTTGCACGAGCACTGAGACAAGAAAAGGACATAAAAGGCATCCAGATTGGAAAAGAAGTAAAAATTTCATTATTTGCAGATGACATGATCCTATACATAGTAAGCCCTGAGAAATCGACAACAAGGCTTCTAGAACTTATAAAGGAGTTCAGTAATGTTGCAGGCTATAAGATCAATACTCAAAAATCAATAGCATTTCTATACACCAATAACGAGCAACCTGAGGAGGAAATCAGGAAAAAAATACCATTTACAATAGTAACTAAAAGAATCAAATACCTAGGAATAAATTTAACTAAAGATGTAAAGGACTTATGTACAGAAAACTACACAACACTGTTAAAGGAAATCAAAGAAGACTTAAATAAATGGAAGAATATTCCCAGTTCATGGATAGGAAGACTAAACATCATCAAAATGTCTATCCTACCCAAACTAATCTACAGATTTAATGCAATCCCAATAAAAGTCAACATTGTATTTTTGTAAGAAACTGGAAAAACTAACCACAAAATATACTTGGAGAGGCAAGGGGCCCCGAATTGCCAAAGACATATTGAAAAAGAAAAATGAAGTTGGAGGTATCACACTACCCGACTTTAAAACATACTACAAAGCTACAGTGATCAAAACTGCGTGATATTGGCACAAGGATAGACCTGCTGACCAATGGAACCGAATTGAGTGTTCTGATATAGATCCTCGCATATACAGTTAACTGATATTTGACAAGGCCACGAAGCCCACTCAGTTGGGGGAGGATGGCCTCTTTAACAAGTGGTGCTTGGAGAACTGGATTTCCATATCCAAAAGAATGAGAGAAGAATACCATCTCACACCTTATACAAAAATCACCTCAAGATGGATCAAAGATCTAAATATAAAAGCCAAAACCATAAAAACCTTGGAAGATAATGTAGGGAAGCATCTACAGGACCTTGTAATAGGAAATGGTTTCATGAACTTCACAGCCAAAGCACGAGCAGCAAGAGAAAAAAATTGATAAATGGGATCTCCTCAAAATTAAAAACTTCTGCACCTCAAAGGATGTTATTAAGAAAATAAAAAGGCAACCTACCCAATGGGAAAAAATATTCGGCAACCATATATCTGATAGGAGCCTAATATCCTGCATACATAAAGAAATCCTTCACCTCGAAAATAAAAGGACAAACAACCCATATAAAAAATGGGCAAGTGACCTGAAAAGACACTTCTCCAAGGAAGAAATACAAATGGCTAAAAAGCACATGAAAAAATGCTCAACATCACTTGCTATCAGGGAAATGCAAATCAAAACTACAATGAGATACCATCTTACACCCATCAGAATGGCAGCTATTAAAAAAACAGGAGACACTAAATGTTGGAGAGGATGTGGAGGAATAGGAACCCTCATCCACTGCTGGTGGGACTGCGGTATGGTCCAACCACTGTGGAGGACAGTTTGGCGGTTCCTCAGAAAACTAGCAATAGATCTTCCATATGATCCAGCAATTCCACTGCTGGGTATATACCCAGAAGAACTGAAAACAAAAATACAAACAGATATATGCACACCAGTGTTCATAGCGGCATTGTTCACCATTGCCAAGAGTTGGAATCAGCCCCGGTGCCCATCAACAGACGAATGGATAAGCAAAATGTGGTACATACATACATACAATGGAATATTACTCAGCTGTAAGAAGGAACAAAGTGCTAACACATGGAATAACGTGGATGAATCTTGAAGACCTTATGTTGAGTGAAGCAAGCCAGACACTAAAGGATGAACAGTATATGGCCTCACCAATCTGAACTGAGGAAAGTGAGCAGTCTCTGAGAACCATTGTCTGAAAGATAGGTTAACAAGGGAGAATAAGAGAAGAGCAGACTTTGAGCCATCACCCATATGGACATAATCTATGGTAAAGGGATAGAGTGTGGTTGCATGTTGGGGTATGGGGCAGATGAGTGGTGGTGTTCCTGGGTTTGGTGGTGCAGCACTGGCGGGTGGGTGGATTAGGAAGTGCAGGTTCAAATTCCCAGGGCATGTAACTGTGAATCTTGACATTCCATGGGTCGGGATAGGGTGGTGTCATGTGCCCTGGGGGGCTGGGGGGAAGGGAACAGTCAAGATCTAATGGGCTGTTTGGTGGTCATGGGGAAGGTTTTTCATTACCTTACAGTAATGGACACAGGACATGGTAAATATCATCAAAATTATTAAACTGTATCATCTAAATTGTAAACTATACTGTAAATCATTGACCATGTTTAGTTGCTATATTTTGCTATCTGTATAACAGTTATAACAATGCTAACAACCAAAAAAAGGGGGGGGGCTTAATATGGGGTGGGGAAGGGAGGGTGGTTTGGTATCTGGGAGTCTCTGGTACTCCATGTGTGACTTTGCTGTGACCTAAAACTTCTTTGAAAATTAAATGAAAATTTGGGAGACAATGGGGATTGAGAGGGGGAAGGTGTCACAGCACACGGGACATCTGATAACACAGTGATAAAAGGAAAAAAAGAATATATATATATTTTAAGGCATTTCTTTTGCTTTTTTCCCCATTTTTTTGAATGTCCCAATCCGCTAATTATATTTTGTTTTGTTTTGTTTTTTTTGTTTGATTATTTTTTTTCCCTGAGTTTCCTTATGTTTGTCTCTTGCATGTAAGCTTATCATTGTTGTTTCTTTTTCCTATTAAGTGTATTTGATTATTTTATGGACTACATGTTCATGGAGGATTTGGATCACAGAAGGGTCACAATGGGTACTGCAGGGGATTATTGGTGGGGGGTGTCTTGGAGGGGGGATTCATGGGAGTTAGTTCATCTGAATATACATGAAAGATATACAAAATTTTTCAAAAGATCAAAAGATGGAGCATGTTCACAATGGGTGGACTATCACACAATAAATGAGGGAAACTGAATTCCTAGCCTGGAGAGCTCTGCCACAGTCTCCAAGAGAGCAGCAATAGTCCTCTGAGTGCAGGGACAGTGTCTGTCAAAAGAGGATGACCCACTGATGAGTTCTTTTTATTGATGACTACCCTTCTGAGTCTTTGCTCTTGTAACTGAGACTTAGCCTGCTGTTGTGGGGTGCCTAAGGATTGCCACCTGAGAGCCTCCTTGTTGCTCAAATGTGGCATCTCTCTAAGCCAAACTCAGCATATGAATGCATTACCTTCCCCCCAACATGGGACATGACCCCCGAGGATGAGCCTCCCTGGCAATGAGGGATTAATACCAAGTGCCAACTGGCAACACAACTGGAAAAAGACCTTGAATAAAAGGGGGAAAAGGTAAAGACAAATGAGTTCAAGTGGCTAAGAGACTTCAAAGAGTCGGGAGGTCATCCCAGAGGCAACTCTTACGCACACCTCAATAGGAGCTCATAGAACATCAAAGTGCCTATCACCCCACGCAGAGGGGCTCCTGAGAGCTCTGGAGACCCCCAGGTCCTATATAAGGGGGGGATAGCCCCAGAGACTGATGCCTTATCAGTGGGCTCTATTTTGGAATCTGTGCTCTTGAGAGTGACAGAATTGGACTCAAATAAGTCCTCCCTGCACATGGTTCAGCAGTCCCTTCTATTCAAACCTATATGTGATGCTGGAGTTTTTAGGTATACTTCCAGAGACTGGAGTCTCTGGCCTACCTATGTGCCAGGTGTGTGTGGAATCTCGGTGGAGCTGCAACTCCTACCCTACAGCTCAATGGACTCATCCAAGTCACCTGGCGAGGAGACAATGATGGGCAATGGCCAGCCTAGGGAATGGAGAGGGCCTGCATCTGCAGTAAGGATCATTCCACCCACCATATCCATGGGATATAAGCCCTCTCTCACTTGGAGGTGGAGTGGACATCACCATCCCAGTCCCCTCAGGATTGGGGGAAGAACTATGGACTAGAGTGGACTTGATGGTATTCTGTTGTACACATATGGTGATTCTAGCAATGTAAGAAATTATAACAATGAGGTGGAGCCAGTGGCCACTTGACACTTTTGGGGCAGGGAGGGGATGTGCAGTTGAAATACAGGGGCTTCTTTAGGATTTGGAGGTTGTCCTGAGTACCATTGTGGCAACGGATGTAGGCCATTTTAAATCAGCACACACCACTCAGAACTGTGTGGGAGAGAGTGTGGTCTATGATGTGAACTGTGGTCTATGGTTGGTGGCAAGGCCCCAGGATGTGTAAGTCCATTGAGGATAGTGGGCCACACTTATGGGAGATGTTTGTGTGGGATGTGGTGGGAGGTGTGGGAGGTGGGCAACATGGGAATCCCGGTTGGTTCCGTGTAATATTTTGGGTAATCTAAGTACCTCTTAAAATATATTTATATATATATAAATAACATTTTTGTAAGCAAATGCACATATATGCATATATATTTATATATCATTTTACAAATATTGGCATGTATTGTGAAAATTTTGATTTTTACCCACAATAAAAAATAAATTAAAAAAAAAATTGACAAACCCTTAGCTAGACTGACAAAGAAAAAAAGAGAGAGAAGATGCAAATAAATGAATAAAAAATGAAAATTGGGACATTACTACTGAGTCCACAGAAATAAAAGAGATCATAAGAGGATACTGTATGCCAAAAAAACTAGACAATGTAGATGAAATGGAAAGATTCCTAGAAATGTATAAACAACATGTACTGACCCTAGGGGATTGAAACAGCCATCAAACAACACCCACAAATGAAAAGCCCAGGACCAGATTGTTTCGCAGGTGAGTTCTACCAACCATTTAAAGAGAATTAATACCAACCTTACTCAAGCTCTTCCAAACCATTGAATTCATTCTATGAAGCCAATATTACCCTAATACCAAAACCAGATGAAGATATTACCAAAAAAAAAAAAAAAACATGAAAATTACAGATCCATTTCCCTAATGAATATGGAAGAAAAATCCTAAACAAAATACTTGCTAATCAAATCCACCAACACATTAAAAGAATTATTCATCATGATGAAGTGAGTTTTGCACCAGGCATGCAAGGGCAGTTCAACACAAGAAAATCAATCAGAGTAATACACCACATTAATAAATCAAAGAAGAAAAATCATGATTCTATCAATTTATGCAGAAGACATTTGACAAGCTACAGCATCATTTCTTGACAAAAACATTAAAAAGATAGGAATTGAAGGAAACTTTCTCAACATGATAAAGGCCATATATGACAAACCCACAGATAACATTGTACTCAATGGTGAAAGACTGAAAGTTTTCCTCTTGAGTAAAAGAACAAGACAAGGCAGCCCACTGTCACCACTGTTGTTCAATATAGTGCTAGAGGTACTAGCTAGAGCAATTAGGCAAGAACAAGAAATAAAGGCATCTATATTGGAAAGGAAGAAGTAAAACTTTCATTATTTGCAGATGATATGATCCTATACCTAGGAAGTCCTGAAAAATCTATAACAAAGCTGCTAGAGGTAATAAATGATTTCAGTAGTGTCAAGATACAAGATCAATATGCAAAAATCAGTGGTGTTTCTATACAATAGTAATGCACAATCTGAGGAGGAAGTCAGGAAAAAAATCCAGTTTACAATAACAAGTAAAAGAATCAAATATTTAAGAATAACCTTAACCAAGGATGTAAAGCACTTGTATTCAGAAAACTACAATGCATTGTTAAAAGAAATTTTAAAAAGATCTAAATAATTAGAAGAACATTCCTTGCTCTTGGGTTGGAAGACTAAATATCATTAAGATGTCAATTCTACCCAAATTGATAAACAGATTCAATGCAATCCCAATAAAAAATTCTACCAGCAGTTTTTAAACAAATGGAAAACACAATTATAAAATTTATTTGGAAGAGTAAGTGGTCCTGAGCAGCCAGAAATGTCTTAAAAAGGATCCACTGAAGGGCCCTTGATATTGATGACTAGCCTTATGAGTCTTTGCTCTTGAAATTGAAACTTAGCCTATTGTTATGGGGTGCCTAAGGGTTGCCTCCAGAGATCCTCCTTGTTGTGCAAATGTGGCCTCTCTCTAAGCCAAACTCAGCATATTAATGCATTACCTTTCTCCCAGCATGGGACATGACTACTGAGGATGAGCCTCCCTGGTACCAAGGGATTGCTACCAAGTGCCAACTGGCAATGCAACTGGAAAAAGACCTTGAATAAAAGGTGGAAAAGGTAAAGACAAGTAAGTTTACATGGCCAAGAGACTTCAAAATGAGTCAGGAGGTCATCCCAGAAGTAACGCTTACACACATCTCAGTAGGATCTCATAGAATTCCAAAGTGGATATCATCCCAAGCAGTGGGGCTCCTAAGGGCTGTGGAGACACCCAGGCCCTATGTCAAGGTGGGTTGCTCCGGAGTTTAGTGCCTTGCCAGTGGGCCCTACTTTGGAGTTTGTGCTCCTGAGAGTGACAGAGTTGGACTCAACTACATCTTCCCTGCACATGGCTCATCTGTCCCTTCTATTCAAACCTATACTTGGTGCTGGAGTTTGTAGATGTATGTCCAGAGACTTGGGTCTTCAGGCTGTCCATGACTAGCTGGGCCTGGAAACTCGGTGGAGCAGCAACTCCTACTCTACAGCTCATTGGACTCTGTGTGGAACAGAGTGTGATCTACAATGTGAACTATGGTCAATGCTTAATGGAAAAGCCCCAAGATGTGTTTATCAATTGCTATTAATGTGCCACACTAATGAAGGATGTTTATGTGGGAGGTTGTGGGAGGTGTGGAAGGTGGGGCATATGGGAATCCCTATATTTTATGTGTAACATTTATGTAATCTAGGCATCTTAAAAATTTTTTTTTAATTTGAAAAAAAAAGGGGGGAAAAAGGGGAAGCTAACTTGTAGGGCTCTCACTTCTGGGTCTTAAATCACATTACCTAGCTACAGTGGTATAAACAGCATGGTACTGGCATAAAGATAGATACATAGACCAATGGAACCAAACTGATGGTTCAGAAAGAGACCCTCATATCTATGGTCATGTGATTTTTGACAAGCTTGTCAAACCCACCTAGCTTGGACAAAAGAGCCCATTCAACAAATGGTGCTGGGAGAACCAAATATCCATAGCCAAAAGGAAAACAAAGAGGACCCCTATCTCACACCTTATTAAAAAATTAACGCAAAATGAATCAAAGACCTAAATATAAAAGCAAACCATAAAGTTCCTAGAAGACAATGTAGGAAAACATCTTCAATACCTAGCGGTAGGTGGTGGATTCTTAAACCTTACACCAAAAGCATGAACCATGAAAGAAAACATGGATAAATGGGACCTCCTCAAACTTAACCCTTTTGTGATTTAAAGGACTTCATCAAGAAAGTGAAAAGGGAGCCCACTCAATGGGAGAAAATATTTGGAAACCACAAATCCGATAAGGGTTGATTTCCATTCTATATAAAGAGATCATACAACTCAACAATAAAAGAACAGGCAATCCAACTGAAAAATGGACAAAAGATTTAAATAGACATTTCTCCAAAGAGAAAATACAAATGGCCAAAAAGCACATGAAAAAATGTTCCATATCACTAGCTATTAAGGAAAGGCAAAGCAAAACATCAATGAGATATCATGTCACACCACATAGAATGGCCATTATTTAAAAAAAAGAAAGAAAACTATAGTGCTAGAGAGCATGTGGAGAAATAGGAACACTACTTCACTGTTGGTGGAATTGTAAAATGGTTCAGCCTCTGTAGAAGACAGTAGCAGTCCCTCAGGAAGCTAAATATAGAACTGCCATATGATCCAGTAATTCCTCTACTAGGAACATATCCAGAAGAACTGAAAGCTGTGACACAAACAGACATCTTCACACTGATGTCCCCAGCAGCATTATTCACAATTTCCAAAAGATGGACACAACCCAAATGTCAATCAACCAATGAATGGATAAGCAAAATGTGGTATATGCATATGATGGAATACTATGCTTCAGTAAGGAGAAATGAAATTTGGACACATATAATAACATGGATGAATCTTGAAGACTTTATGCTAAGTGAAGTAAGCCAGACACAAAAAGACAAATATTGCATGGTCTTATTAATATGAAGTAAATGTGAAGAATAAACACATGGAGTTTAAACCTAAGTACAGCTTATTAGGAGATAAGAGAAGGGCTGAGAAGGAAAATTGATGCTTAATGTATATAGAAGTTTTAATTAACTTAATTGTAAAAGTGTGGAAATGTATAGAATTGATGGTAACATATTATAGTCTATAGCAGCTTGTTTATAAATGGGAATGTGACTGAAAAGAATAGTGTTGGGATGTAAATGTCAATTGAAAGAAAGCTAGAGAAGATATAGGGACTGAATAACACAGTGAACCCAGAGGTGGATGAGAATTGTGGTTCATGGTACAGATGCAAGAGTGTCCTTCTGTGATCTAGAGCAGGTATACACCACTATTGCACGGTGGTGGGAATGTGGAGGTGCATGGGTTAAAATAGAACTGAAGTGACCTTTAAACAAAAGAGACGGAGGAGGAGAAGAAGAAGAAAGAGCTAAAATCAAAATCAATGACCTAACTGTACACTTGGAGGAACTAGAAATATAACAGGAGACTAATCTCAAAGCAAGAAGGAAAGAAATTACAAAGAGAGAATTAACAAATCCAAAAGCTGATTCTTTGAGAAGACTAATAAAATTGAAGATGCAAATAAATAAATTCAGAAATGATGGAGGGAACATCATCACCAAATCCCCAGAAATAAAAAGCATCATAAGATGACACTATGAAAAACTGTATGCCAACAAATTAGAGAACTTAGAGTAAATGGACGAATTCCTAGAAACACATGAACATCTCAATGACTCTAGAAGAAAGAGAAGACCTTAAGAGACACATTACTAATAAAAAGATTGAATCAGTCATCAAAAACCTCCCAAGCAAGAAAAATTCTGGACCATATGGCTTCACCGGTGAATTCTACAAATCTTTCCAAAAAAAAAAACTAATACAAATCCTGCTCAAACTCTTCCAATAATTTGAAAAGGAGGGAACATTACCTAACTTATTCTATGAAGCCAACATCACCCTAACACCAAAGTCAGATAAAGATGTTACAAGAAAAGAAAATTACAGACCAGTTACTCTAATTAATTTAGAGGAAAATATCCTCAACAAAACACTTGCGATTCATATCCAAGAACACATTAAATGAATTATAAACCATGTTCAAGTGGAGTTTGCCCCAGGTATGCAAGAATGGTTCAACAAAAAAATTTATGTAATATACCACACTTGCAAATCAAAGGAGAAAAATCACATGATCATCCCTATTGATAAGGAAAGGGCATTCGACAAAATCCAACATCCTTTCTTGATAAAAAACACTTCAAAAGTTAGGAATATAAGGAATTTTCCTCAACAAGATAAAGGGCATATATGAAGAACCCACTGCTAACATCATACTCAATGGTGAAAGACAGAAAGCTTTCTACCTAAGATCCAGAATAAGACAAAGATGCCCACTGTCACCACTCTTATTCAACATTGCATTAGTTCTTGCTTATATAGTTAAACAAGAAAAAGAATTAAAAGGCATCCAAATTGAAGAGGAAAAGTAAATTTTCACTCTTTGCATATGACATGACCATATACATAGAATGTCCTGAAAAAATCTACAACAAAGTAACTAGAGCTAATAAACATATTCAGGAAAGTGGGAGGATATAAGAACAATATGCAAAAATCAGTAGTGTTTCTATGTAGTAGTAACGAGCAAACTGAGTAGGAAATCAAGAAATAAAATTCCATTTGCAATAGCAAGTAAAAGAATCGAATATTGAGGAATAAATTTAACTAAGGATGTAAAGGGAATTGCTAAAAGAAATCAAAGACCTAAATAAATGGAAGGACATTGTGTGTTCCTGGATTGGAAGACTAAATATCATTAAGATGTCAATTCCACACAAATTGATTTATGTGGATTTAATACAATAGCAACAAAAATTCCAACAGCCTTTTTTGCAGAAATGGAAAAACAAATGATCAAATTTTTTGGAAGGGAAGCAGCCCTGAATAGCTAAAAACAACTTGAAAGTGAAGAACAAAGTTGGAGGATTCACACACCTTGAATTTAAGGCATATTACAAAGCTACAGTGGTGAAAAAAGTATGGTATTGGCCCAAGGATAGATATATTGACCAATGGAATCAAATTGAGAATTCAGAAATAGACCTGCACAACTATGGCCAACTGATATTTGAAAAGGCTGCCAAGTCCACCCAACTGGGGCCAAATAATCTCTTCAACAAATGGTTCTGGGAAAACTGGATATCCATATTCAAAAGAATGAAAGAGGACCCTTATCTCACATCCTATATAAAATTAACTCAAGATGGATCAAAGTCCTAAATATAAGAGCCAAGACCATAAAACTCCTAGAAGAAAATATCAGGAAGCCTCTTCGAGATCTTGTGGTAGGTCATGGTTTCTTAGACTTTACACCCAAATCATGAGCAATGAAAGAGAAATTAGATAAATAGGACCCCCTCAAAATTAAAAACTTTGTGCTTCAAAGTTGTTTGTCAAGAAAGTGAAAAGTCAGCCTACTCAATGGGAGAAAAAATTTGGAAACCACATACCCAAGGAGGGTCTAATATCTAGCATCTATGAAGAACTCCTACAACTCAAAAATAAAAAGACACACAACTCAATTAAAAATGGGCAAAAGACTTGAATAGACATTTTTCCAAGAGAAAATACAAATGGCTAAAAAGCACATGAAAAGATTTCGGTTTTACACCTCTAGAAGGAAAACTAGAAGTTAAAACATGGGATTTTATAACACAGTGAGCCCTGTAGTAGATAAGGATTGTGCTTAATAATACAAATATAAGAAAGTTCTTTCAGTATCTAAAACAAAACTATGTCACTAGTAAAAGGTGTTAATAATAGGATGCTACATGGAGAAAAGTGCACCTAACGCAAAATATGGACTACAGTAATATTTTAACATTCTTGCATCAATTGTAACAAAGGTACCACACCAATACTATGTGTAAACAATAGGGGGATTATGGAATGTGGCATTTTTTCATTCTTAGAAAAATACTATGTGACACAGAAACAACCAAATTTCCTTGTAAGTTTTGGTGTTTTACTCTGAGGCTTCTCTGAATGTACATGCATTCAGCTGCAGTTCAAAGCTTCATCTTCAGAAAAATAAGAACTTGATATAAGAAGCAAGGTAGGTATATAAATTATGTTCTACCTTCCAATTAACAAAACCCTGGTAAGAAGGTAAACGTGGGACATGGTCAAGTATCTCAACAGACAGGGCCTTTTAAATATCTTAAACCTTATATAGCTCATACTTCCATGGGATATAAATGTGTCCTTGTTGCCATAGGTATGCTTTCTGGATAGATAGAGGCCCTCAAAGTAGCTAACAAAATATTAAACTTTCCTCCTGGGGAAGTCCTGCTACTTTCTCAAATAAGATGGCCAAAATATATAAGCCTTGCCTAATAAAAGAAAACAGCCCAAAAGCCAAGCTCTTGATATTAATACTTGCATTTATGAACATTATTCCTGTAATAATGAACCTAAGCCTAATTATAATTAATGCCTGGCTGAACTCTGCAAATACATCCATTACCTTCCCTCCTGGTGTGGGACATGATTCCCAAGGATGAGCCTTCATGGTACCAAGGGATTACTACCGAGCATTAATCAACAATGCATTTAAAGAAAGACCTTGATAAAAAGGGGGAAATATTATATAAAATAGAGATTTTATGGCTAAGAGATTTCAAAGTGTGTCTTGAGGTTATTCCTAAGGTTACAGTTGTGTAGGTCTCCACCAGACTTTTACTCTGCCACAGTTAACAAAGCCTCAAACCTAAGTGATCCTGAGGGCTCTAGGGACATCTGGACACCATAGGCAAGCCACACAGCCACATGAAATTAACACCCCTTCAGTGATCTCCCTGGCAATATATGAAATATTATTTCCCAACATAGTTATACTCATTATAAATACCCTAATCATGTATCTTCTGCTTCTTTTATTTGAACCTATACTTTTCAATATATTTGTTAACTATATTTCTCAGAGACTTTAAGCCTTTGGATTTTTCCTATGCTGGTTGAGCCCTGAAACTCAGCAGATATGTGACCAAATCCTATTCTCCACTTCTTCAGGTTTACCCTGGACAACTAACAAAACAATGAGGATGGACCAGCCCTATCCCAAAAACAAGGAGTATCTTCAACTGCAAGCAAAACAATTCCATTTCTCTGCTCCATAATGTCTATGTCCCTTCTCAGCCTGAAGCAAAGTGGACATCACACCAAATCCCTCAAGACTGAGGAATGAAAAAAATAATGGGGGAGTGTAACCACGACTAAAGCAGATTGATTGTATTGAAGTTATCAACTTGTGTTAATGAGTAACTTGTAACGCTGTTATAAAAACAAATTTTAATTATAAAAAACTAATTATAAACATGTGGTGTAACCCATTTTGAATAAAATGAGAACCCTTGGGTCAAAATTAATTTAAATGAATTAATGGATGAATAAAAAGGGAAGTATGAAGAAAAGTTCTTCCTTAGAGAAGAATGGCAATGGATAACTGAGGAAGGAACAATGCAGTTAGAAATAGCAACATATGACAGCATGATGACTGTGGAGACCCAGGGTTTGGGCTCCCCCTAAGTCCTTAGCACATAGCCACCTGCATGACCTAGACATAAGTTAAAATAAAGGTTAACAACCCTCCCCAGAGGGGAAGTTATGTATAGATGGTATCATAAACCATAATCTCAGAGCAGTGAAACTTCATTCCTGTGACAACGTCACCAAACCCCATATATGCTCATGGGACCCTAACAGAAATTTGGTTCTCATACCCTATGGAACGTCTTTGTTCTGAAACCCCTTATATTACCCCTCATTTTCCCATCTCTTTGCACAGCACTATCTTCATTCACCGGACTGTCACCTCTGGAGACTTTTTCCTGCTTGCAAGTGCAAATAAAGCTATGTCTGACTCAGTGTCGGGTGAATTCTTTGGTCTCGGGGCTGCCCCAACTCATGCTCTTCAGGAGTTGGGTTGGAACAACAACAAAAATTAAGATAAGAAACATCAATGGATGCCAAAACTGGTGGGTGACTGTTCATTATTACAGGATTATTTACAGAGTCTCAAAGTATCTTCCCACAAGATACATATCACATTTTGTATTAGTCAGGGCTCCCCAGGGTGACAGGAAATATATTTTTATATATAGTTAATATTAAAAGTTTTATTATACGAATTGGCTTACATGACTGTTGGGATGGGAAAGTCCAAATTTCATAAGGCAGGCCACAAGTCGGGATTGCCTATAAAGTTTTTCGATGAATTCCTTAGATGAAACTGCTTGGGTTAATAAAGATGAAAATTCCTCCATATGACCTCTGAAATCATCAGTTCTTTTTGTTTTCTTTTTTAATTTATTTTATTTTTTTTATATCAATGTTACAAATTACTCTGTTAACACAAGATAATAAATACAATAGCAATAAAGTTGTTAGCACACTACAGTCCTCAGTAAACAAGGCTAGTGAAGGTAAGAAAAAAATATCACTTTCTATCTGTGGTTTTCTCCAAGGAGTATCCAGATTCATTTAGCTAATAAAGCCATCTATCTGCAAATTATACAAAGTTTACATTTACCATTTATCTTATTGGATAGATTTGCAGGTCAACAGATATTTCACAGCTTTTACATCCTTGTTCCTCAAGCTGTAGATTATAGGATTCAGCATGGGGATCATTGTCCCATAAAACAGGAACATGAATTTGTCTAAAGTTTGAAATTTGTCTTTCCCAGGCTGGTCTTGAGACTTGGGCTTTGCATACATAAAGAAAATGGCACCGTAAAATATGATCACTACAGTCAGATGCGAAGAGCAGGTGGAAAAGGCCTTGCGCCTCCCTGTGGCTGATTTCATTCTCAAGATCGTGTAGAGGATGAAAATATAGGAGAAGAAGATGACCAGCAGTGGAAGAACCAGGAAGGCCATATTGGACACCAGCATGTTGAAAACATTCAGTGATATGTCAGCACAGGCTAACTTGAGGACTGCTGAGATTTCACATCCAAAATGATTGATAACATTATTCCCACAAAACGGCAGCTGCATGGCAAGAGCTGTTTGCACAATCGAGTTGATTCCACCAGAGAACCATGACGTGGGAGCCATCAGCACATACACCACCTTGCTCATGATGACAGAGTATCTCAGAGGGTTACAGATGGCCACATAGCGGTCAAAAGCCATCATGCCAAGGAGGAAGCACTCTGTTGACCCCATGGCAAACACAAGGAACATCTGCACTGCACATCCATAGAAGGAAATGCTTCTTTTCTTTGATATGAAGGTGACCAATGTTGAGGGAATGGAAGCAGATATATAGCAGATATCCAGGAAAGAGAGGTTTCCCAGGAAGAAGTACATGGGAGTGTGAAGACGGGCATCAGAGATGCTTGCTATGATGAGGACACCATTGCCAAACACGATCACTAGATACATCACTAGAATCAGAGCAAAGTAAATGATTTCAAGTTTTGGATGACCAGAGAGACCCAGAAGAAGAAATTCTGTCACAAGTGTCTGGTTGTACATATCCACGTCATCTGGTTTCAGGATGTCGAAGGAAGACATAATCTAACATATATTCAGTGCCAATTCAGTGATGAATTGCCTGAGAAATCAATTCATTTTTAGGAAAGAATAAAAGTAGTGTTTGCTTGAAATTCTTACATCTAGGTACCTTCAACAATGCATGTGATTAAAATACAATGAAACTGGGAGTGTTTTTATACCTATCTCCATATCTAATGTATGATGATCTATCTATGATCAGACATAGATCCAGAAATAACCTCTCTTACTATTGAGGACACTTTTATGAGTTGAAGATTATGAAAACTATGGCTGATTACATACCTCCAACTACATATCTTCATTTCATCAGGCTCAGGATGCAGGTGGTGGCAGTGGCTAAATTAACCTCAACGAGGAAGGATTTGATTCATTAATTAACCTACATGGTCAAAATTTCAAAGCAACTTTATTTTTGTTTATATTCCAGTTGGTCGTATTGTGAATGTTATAGATATTTACCCATAATAAATTAAATCCCATGTGCTATATTTTAAAATCTAAATAAGGCAAAGTCCATTGTTGATCTCTTATTGAAGTCCACTCATAATATCTTTTTGATTGTTCTTGTGCCAAGACCACTTAATAAACCAATTCTGCTTGGATACAATGGAGAATCTTTACAGAACATTAAATAGTCTCTTTGCTTATTTTATTTTGTAGTTTCAGAATTTATCTTCATAATTTACTTAAGTCAACCTGAGAAAAGAATAATAATGTTTAAATATGCTAAGTGTGCATATGGATCTGCTTTTAATCATTCCTGTATTATCCAGATTTTTTTCATTCTTGAGTGACAAACTTAACAAAAGTCAGTGAACTAGTAAATAATAAATGGAGCTTGAAACTCAGATGTTTGATGCCATGTCTAGTTCACTGCTTCACCAATTTTAACATTTACATGAATTGTCTTATGATTTTGTTGAATTGAAGATTGTGTTTTAGTGTTCAGAGCAGGACCTGAGAATCTGAATTTTCATAAGCTGCCAGCTGATGTTGACAAATTTGGTCAAGAAATAATACTGAGTATTAAGGTTTTAATCTACCCTTAGTTGGCAGACTCTCTGGTTATTCTGATCTAGAGAGATATTCTTTTGCCTCATTATGTAGATTGGCTTAGTATCTGGATAATTACAAGAACATACTTCTTTTGTGTTTTACAGTAAACTCCAGTCATACCATGATGTGAAATACTCTTAAGAAAAATACATTCTTGAAAATACCTTTAAAAAAAAAAAAAAAAAAAAAAAGCAGGGTTACTTATGCTGGGCTCTAAAATATTTTTAAGACATTCCTGGCAGCCTATCTGAGCCCCCTCATATTCCAAGCACAGAAGAAAAATGAAACCAATAATATAAGGTAGCTGTCATTACAATGTTCACAATCAGTTAGTGATGTAGGAAATCTCCTGGCGGAAAATATAATATAAACATAATTCTATTGTGTAGTTTGGCTGATAATTATGAGTTTTCCTGGAAAGAAGAATTTCATGAGCAATAAATCACTCAAGGGATAATTCAGGAAGAATTTCAGACTCAGGACAGACATGGATGCATGGAAATGATTAGATATGTATGGAAGAGAAGAGAGGATGGGGTAACTTAGAAGAGAAATCAATTGAGCAAAGTTGAGGGATAATCAGACAGCAGTACCACCTTTTAAGAGAAGGGAATTTCTATAGAGGAGTGTTGACAAACACATCTGAGAAGGAAAATATTTCCGGAGTACACAAAGTCTCAAAAGTGTGGCAGAAAAATGGCCATCGCTTTTGGTGGGGAAGTGTCCCATAAGTAGAAAGTACTAAGCAGGGGTAAGGGCTCAGAACCTGTGGTATGATTAAGTCATACCCAACTGACTCTTACAATCTATAAAGTTTTTGAGCAGATACATGACACAAGGATTCAG
This sequence comes from Tolypeutes matacus, assembly GCA_026826555.1. NCBI lineage: Eukaryota > Metazoa > Chordata > Mammalia > Cingulata > Chlamyphoridae > Tolypeutes > Tolypeutes matacus. The sequence continues at coordinate 274,303 of JAKSZT010035887.1, read as the reverse complement.
ATATTTAGAGTATTGTGGTTGTGAAATTACTGACCAATGTGAAATTTGATTTTTCCGTAATCACTACCAGATATGAAGTTGATCAAAATCATAAGTTATTCCTCATGTGGGCTAATGTGAGTTATTGAGAATGTCAGCACAGCCTTTTCCCTGTTCTCCCACTGAGTTTCTTGTGTGATAGAAGATGGTAACTTACTCTAGAGCCGATACGGATTGGAAATCAGAAACCAAACTTGACAGAGAGATTCTCAAATTAGAATCAAATTTTAAAATAGACAATAGAAATATTTCAACTAAGAAGAAAAAAGAGAAAGAGGGAATGTGCCATCACAGTTTCAGAGACAAAATGTGAACCATAAAATGTTTATTTTTCATTTAATTCATATAAAAGTCAGAGCTACCTAAAAATATCCTATGTTTATTTCATTTAGCCAATTTTTATTGCAGGCTTGTAGGTATTATATCATGTCCTTGAAATAAGTTTATATTGCTCAGGTCTCATGGAAAATAATGGGCAGTGGCAATATCCAAAGCCTATGCTCCTTCCACTATGTCTTGCCAAACTGATGCTAATAAAATCCGTGTAGAAGTCATATGTCAAAAACAGGGAATGGTCAACCAAAAGCATAGAGAAAATGAGATCTCAGGATGATCTTGACTGTACTCATTTAATAGAGACCAAAGTCAGATTCTATACTGACTCTACTTCTTATGACAAATAAAAGTTATCCCTACATAATTTCTAGAACTTAATCAAAGTATGTTTTGGATAAGGGGCAGGAGCACTTTGACCTGCCCAATCATGAATGTGAATGGAAGTAAGATGGCAGGACACTGACCTTACTGGGAAACATGTTGAGGTTCCAGGTCTGGCCACTGGGTCCAGGTCTGCAGAGGATTCCTCTTCCAGACGACTGTATTGACAATGACTCTTAGGCCACCTCCAAGCTTCCCCTGCCACTGGCTCCAAGCTCTCCCCTCCCAGGGAGAAATCCCCTCTGCTGTTCAAACCCACACTGAGCACTAGTCTGTCTCACTGCTTTTGTTTTTCTACTCCCAACACCTTAAACTGGTTATCTTGTATTTTGTGAAATAACAAAGACATGGAGAAAGACCTTGTCTGTCTTGTTTATCCCTCTTCTACTAGTGACTAATTCAGCGGCTGCACATAATAAATGGGTCTCAACTGAATACATAAATATTTAATTTTTAGGCTTCTAGACAATTTCCTCATTCAGAATTAGTGAATTCAAGATCAGGACAAATTTAATATATGCCAATTGTTCTTTTGCCTCAAGCTTTAAATTTTTTTTTTATTGTTTATTTATTTATAATATCTTTCAGTCAGTAAAACAAGCCGGGAGATGTTATGTATAGTCATTAGTTTAGGCAATATAAGTACAATTCAAATGAATATGAACAAATGTGACATGGATTTAGCAGAGTGGTGAATTGCTTGGGACTTAGAATCAAAATTTTTGTTTTGATTTTCTTTGCTTCTAATTTATATCCTTAGTTTTCTCATTTGTAATATAGTGATAAGTATATGTGCCTTATTTTTCTCAGAGGGATGCAATGACGAAAAAATAAAATAGCATTTTGAAATTGCTTAATGGCTTCGCAGACATTATAAAAATATCAATAACAAATTGTTGACGTATAATGTTGATAACAGCCTATTGGTAGGTATTTGCTTCGGGTTATTAATTTAGAAATTCATATTTATTAGTTCTTTTATTTATAATTGAAAAGGTAAGTTTCATGATATTTAGGACTTACCTTTATACTGATAAATTATTTCCAATTCTTGGTAGAGCAGGTTATTTTCCCCTAATATTTCTGTCATTCTGAATTAAGATCAGGTTCAAAAAATGAAGCTAGATTCCACAGATGTGGAAGAGTAAATATTTGCTATGCAACAGTTATTTTAATTGTTCCCCAACCCCCAAAGCAATTTAAAGTTGGAGTGAGAGAATGGAGAAACTTCTTGAAATGTCAGGGACAGTGTCCCACAGTCCCAATTAAGAGTGTTGTTGGGGATAAATTGTACTGAACAAGAGTTAAAAAAATGAAATAAATTTTGCCTGCCCATGTAAATTTGGAAACAAGGCAAATATTTACTAAATAAATGTTAAGGAATATAAAAGCTTTCAAATTCAAAATGTATTTACTAAAGCAAAATTAATTAAACATTAGTGCTCAATAAATCAAATGACAATTTAAAAAGTCAAATGCTAGATTTGAGAAATGACCTAGATGTTATAATGAAATATAAAATGAAACATAGTATTGCTGAGAATTAAATGATTATTGTTGAACTTCTTGCTGTTTTTTCTTCTATCTTTTTGAGCAGATCAGTTCATGCAGGATATACCAACCTTACACCTTTTTTTTGGAATGAAAATAAATACAGAGTGTCATAAAATAAGTAAATCTAAAGTAGAAAAGTGAGTTCACAGTTTTCAAGCACAGTAGGAAAAAAAATCAAGAATCAGCAATAAATTCATGTAGGTATAATTCACATTTCTGGATTTAAGTGTTAAAGAAATGCCTATTTTACATATCAACCCTTAGGTTCTGACCTAAGAATAGATTCTATTCCCTGGGACTGGACAGGTTCTAGCAATTTTTTAACCTAACAATAGAATGTGTCAATCATAAGAGGGTCTGGTCAGTAATGAAACTGGAAAAAAAACCCTCTCAGTTTTTCCCAGAGGCATTTATTATCAAATTGAAGCTCTTCATGAGTTTTTCAGGTTTAAACAAATTAGTAAGGAACTGTTGCAGTGAAAATGCACAAATGAAATTAAAGGGACATGAAAATTAATATTCTGGGGGGAAAGCCCACAAAAAACCACAGCAGACTTTCTCATTTTGGGGAAATACACAGTAAAGTAATTAGGAATAAAGAGAGATAATGTCTCAATTTTCCACTTAAGAGTATCCAATAACATTTAGTTTGTGGTAGAGCAGAATTTCTATCTCTGCCTGTCTGTATCTGAATTGTTGTGTGATTTTTTTCCCACTAGGTTGCCACAGACTACACCAAAACACTCATTCCAGATGTCAACGAAAGATTCTAAAAGAATTCATTATCTTTGAAAATCTGGATCAGAACTTGTGGAAGCTGAGTTGATAGCAAACTATAATCCTCAGTGATTCTAGGTGGACAAGGCTAGTAAAGGCAAAGAAAAAAATATCTCTTCCTAACTGTGGTTTCCTCAATGAAGTTCCTCACTGAATTTGCTAATAAAGGTGACTTTTTGCTTATTACCGAAGATTACAGAAGATGCACCTTTTCCAGGTTTCTTATTTCATAGGTTTGCAAGTCAAAAGATACCGCACAGCAGCTTTTACATCTTTATTCCTCAAGCTGTAGATTATAGGATTCAGCATGGGGGTCATTGCCCCATAAAAGAGGGACATGAGCTTGTCTGATGTTTGAAACTTGTCTTCCCCAGACTGGTCTTGAGACCTGGGCTTTGCATACATAAAGAAAATGGTACCGTAAAATATGATCACCACAGTCAGATGCGAAGAGCAGGTGGAAAAGGCCTTGCGCCTCCCTGTGGCTGATTTCATTCTCAAGATCGTGTAGAGGATGAAAATATAGGAGAAGAAGATGACCAGCAGTGGAAAAACCAGGAAGGCCATATTGGACACCAGCATGGTGATAACATTCAGTGATATGTCAGCACAGGCTAACTTGAGGACAGCTAAGATCTCACAAGCAAAATGACTGATAACATTATTCCCACAAAACGGCAGCCGCATGGCAAGAGCTGTTTGCACAATCGAGTTGATTCCACCAGAGAACCATGACGTGGAAGCCATCAGCACATACACCACCCTGCTCATGATGACAGAGTATCTCAGAGGGTTACAGATGGCCACATAGCGGTCAAAAGCCATCATGCCAAGGAGGAAGCACTCTGTTGACCCCATGGCAAACACAAGGAACATCTGCACTGCACATCCATAGAAGGAAATGCTTCTTTTCTTTGATATGAAGGTGACCAGTGTTGATGGAATGGAGGCAGATGTGTAGCAGATATCCAGGAAAGAGAGGTTTCCCAGGAAGAAGTACATGGGGGTGTGAAGACGGGCATCAGAGATGCTTGCTATGATGAGGACACCATTGCCAAACACGATCACTAGATACATCACTAGAATCAGAGCAAAGTAAATGATTTCAAGTTTTGGATGACCAGAGAGACCCAGAAGAAGAAATTCTGTCACAAGTGTCTGGTTGTACATATCCACGTCATCTGGTTTCAGGATGTCAGAGGAAGATATAATCTAACATATATTCAGTGTCAAAGAAAAAATGTTGCAAATTGCCTGAGAAATCATTTCTTTAGGCAATAAAAGGAGTGTTTGCTTGAAGCTCTGACGTCCAAGTACTGTCAACAATGTGTGTGATTGAAATACAATGAAACTGGGAATGTTGACTGTATGCCCATAGCTTATGTGTGATGATCAGAGATCCAGAAGTAAACTGTCCTGCTGTTGAGGACACATTCCTGAGTTGAAGAGATAAAATCTGTGGATTACTACAGATTTCAAGCCAGACTTCTTAATTTCATATTGCCCAACAAGCAGGTAGTAATAACAGTAAAATACAACTCAACAAGAACTGGAATTTTGATACCTGCAAATTTGAAATTTCAAAGCAACCTTGACTTTGTGTACATTTCATTTGTCTGATACTGTATACCACATTCCAGTAAGTTTCCTTTTGTATGTTATAGACATATAACCATAAGTTTTATGACACACCCAGCAATTTAACACGTATATAAGAGAAACTCATTTTTAGATCTATTGAGTTCCTTCTTAATATTTTGTTTGCTTGTTCCTATGACATGGCCACATAATAGACCAGTTCTTGATGTATATGATGGAGAATCTTTGGAGACCATTACATACTCTTTTCGCTCATTTTATTCTGTGGCTTTAGAATTTGTCTTGATAATATATTGTTTTGTGTCAACCTGAGAAAAGAATAACTATGTCTAAATTCATTATGCGTGTATGTGCGTGTGTATGTGTTTGTATAGCACTTGATGCTTTACAAATAATCATTCTTTATAATATCCTCATTTTTTTCCAATTTGAAAGGCAGAACTTAATGAAGTTCACCAGGTTAGTAAATAATTAAGTAGAGCTTAAAGCTCAAATCTTTGACACCAAGTCCGACTCACTTCTTCACTGAGTTTAATATGCATAGGCATCATCTGGTGATATTGTTAAATTACAGGTTTTCTTTCAGTGTTTAGGGCAGGGCCTAAAATTCTACATTTCTCATAAGCTCCCAGGTGATGCTGAGAAAATTGGTGTAGAAATATCACTGGGTATCAAGGCTTTAGTCAACACTGAGTAGGCAGATTATCTGGATATTTCTTTTTTCTTATAATAAAGTTTGGCTTAATGACCTGAAATATACAAGAACACATTTCCTTTGTATTTTAATGAAAATTCCAGGATTATCATGTTATTAAATACTCTTAAGAAAAAAAATATATTGTTGATAAACACATTTTTAAAAAGCAGGGTAAATTTTGCTGGCCTCTAAAATAATTTTAGGATATTGCTGACAGCCTACCTGAGCCTAGTCATAGTCCAAGCACAGAAGGAGAATGAAAACAATAATCTAAGTTGTCTGCAATTAAATGTTCAAAATATGTTAGAGATATAGGAAAACTACATGCAAATATATAATATAATATACATGTAATTATAGTATGTGTCTTGCATGAAATTTAAAAGTTTTCCCAGGTAGAAGAAGTTTATGAAAAATAAATCGCTGAAGGGATAATTCAGGAAGAGTTTCAGAATCAGGCCAGATATGGAAGCATGGAAAAGATAAGACAGGTGTAGAAGAGAACAGGGAAAGAGGAATATCCTAAAAGGGAGAAGTTGAGCCCATGCTTAGGACTAAGCAGATGGCAGCTCTTACATTGACAAGGGACTTTCAGTAGGGGGGTGGTGACAAGCTCATCGGAGGAGAATTTGGCCAGAGTATCCAAAGGCTCAAAAGTCTGGCAGAAAAGTGGATCCCTCTTTTGATGGACAAGGGGCCCGTCAGCAGGAGAGTACCAAGTTTAAATTAGTTATTGGACTCTGTGACTACCTGTCCTCTAAACTTGATGGTGTGATTTTATGAAGTTTTCAGCAGACATACAGCACACAGGTTAAGATATTTAACTGAATGGGGTTGTCAGCAGCCACTGACTGGATATAAATTGATCTTTCTGTAATCTCTACCAGATTTGGAGTTGGAATCACAGTTTGGTTCTCACATGGGATGAGAATGTCAGCACAGTCACACCTCCCTCCCTGTCACTCAGTAAGCTATGTGATAGCTGTTGGGGAACTTGCTGTAGAACGAATAGTGACTGGGAGCCAGAAGCCAAACTCAACAGAGGGATCCTCACCACAGAATCATTTTAAAGAATACTCAGTAGAAAAATTTCAACTTCCAATAGAAACAAAACAGGGAATGGGTAATATCAGTTTAAGGGAAGAAAAAATTGAGCCTAAAAATATTTTTAAAACCTTATTCAGCTTAAAGTCACAACCACCTAAAAAAATCATACCTTCATTTTATTTGCCAATATTTTTTGCAGGCTGCTAGGTGTCAAATTTTGTCCTTGAAATTAGTTCACTTGGCCAAGGTCACATGGCCAATAATGAGCAGAGCCAAGATCCAAAGCCCACGCTTTTACCACTCCTACCCTGGCTAAATGGTAATATTAAAATCTATATCTTACATCAACAGCAGGGAATAGTCATCAATAAGCACAGAAAAAATGAGGTGACAAGACGAAATTGACTGTGCTCATTCCACAGAGGTCGGAGGAAAGTGAGAATGATTCTACACCCATTCTACACTACTTCTTATGATAAATAAAAATTTTCCCCATAGAGTGTCCAAAAGTGATCAAGGGGTGCCTTGGATAACAGACATGGGCACTTTGAGCAATACAGTCCTGAATTCAGATGGAAGGAAAACAGCAAGATATTGACTCCCTTGGAAACATGGCAATGTTTCAGGTCTGGCCCCTGGGTCCAGGTGTATAGATCTTGTTGGTTTCCTCTTCAAGACAATTGTAAAGAAAATGTATATTAGGTCACCTAAACTGCTTCTCCCTGCCACCTGCTCCAAGCAGTATTCCCCTGAGCAATTCAAATACACCTTGAGCCTGGTCTGTATTGTTACATTTAAATTCTTCTGCTCCCAGCACTTTAAACAGGTTACCTTTTATTTTCCGAAATATAAGAAATGTGGGGGAAAGAGCTTGTAGGTCTTGTTCATCCCTCTTCTGAATAGACGATGGTTGATTTTTCTAGGCTCTTAAGCAATTGCTTTGTGCAATATTTGTGGGTTCATGATCAGGATAACTTTAATGTGACCCAATCATTCTATTGTAACAGGCTCAGTTTTTCTTTGTTTTGTTTCATATTTTAATATCTTTCGTCCATACTAATAAGCTGTCATTTTATACAGATAATCACGAGTTTAGACAATGAAAGTAAAGAAGAATCACCTAATACTCATTTGAACAGGATGACATGAATTAGCATATTGGAAATTGCTTTGACCTAGAAATGAAGTCATTGCTTTAAGATTCTCTGCTTCTAATTTATAGCTTCAGCTTTCTCATATGTGAAATAGTGATAAAAAATATCTGCTTTGCTTGCCTCATAGGGTTTTTGTGAGGAAAAATTGTATAGCATGGATAAAATTGCTTCATGGGTTAAAAGATATTTCACAGATATTTATAATAAAATGAAGATTATAATGGTAAATTGTTAGATGTGTTTTAATAATAATAAGGGAGTTATATTTCCTCAGGTTGGGGATTGCATAAACTCAAATCAAACAATACCTATATTCATAGCTTGAAAATGTACATTCTCATGGTATTTAAATCTTACCTTTATACTAAGAAATTGTCTTCATCTCCTAGAAGAGTCCATTTAGAATTTTCTTAATATCTCTAACCTCTCTCAGTTAAAAATGAGTTCACCAAATGATGTCAGATTCTACAGAAGTAGAAGAGTAAATATTTATTATGCAACAGTGATTGTAATTGTTCCCCAATTCCCATAACAATTTAAAGTTGGAGTGAGAGATGTGTGGAGTGGAGAAATATCTTGGTGTGTCAGAACAGTGTTCCAAAGACCCCATTAAAAGTGGGGTTGGAAATAAAAGTGGAACACAAACTCTAAAAATGAAATAAAACTCCCTTGACTGTATAACTTTTGGAAACACAAGGCAAATGTCCACCAAACAAAATTTGTAAAATGTGAGACATTTTTAGCTTATCTTACATTTATTAAATACCAATTTCATAGAGAGAACTTTGTTGTTCAAATAATAATTACCAATGTCAAATGTTAGAATAAAAAAAATGATACAGATATCATGAAAACTGAATAAAATGTTTAAATGCATCATCATTTAGCTCTTCTCCTAGCTCTGCTCTATTCTTTTTGAGATGAGATCCAGGCAAGAGTTTATAGGAATGAAAAGAATACAAATAAGCAATAAAATAAATACTTCTAAAGGACAAAAGTGAATCTAGATTTTAAGGCCACTATGGGAAAAAAATCCAGAATTGAATATTTATTCCATGAATTCATATAGATAAATAACATTTTATTGAATAAAAGTTTTCAGGAACTCTACTAAGTTATATTTTAGTTATTAAAACTTAATAACTAAATAATTATTTCATATTATAGTTATAAAATTACAAATAATTTTTCATATTTCACTGGAAAATATTGGATTCTTGGAAATAACAGAATTCACTTAAGTAAGCAAGATCAATATTTATGCATATACATAATGACAAACATAATCCCCCATAAACTATACTTTTTGTGCTTTAAAAAACAAAAGAAAATTTGTCATATAAATTCATAAATGTTTATGGCAGGAAACCGCTGTAGGAGCCATCTATTATATTCCCTTCCTACAGATGAGTAATTGAATGTATTTAGTGGTAAAGTCACACAGTTACTGGTAAATAAGTGAATCAGTAACAATGACAAAAGTCTAATATTCCAGAAAATAAGTAAGTGCTTTTAGGAAAGTAATAATGTTTTATATTTGGAGGTTGAAATGTAACTGGGTTTATTTATTAAAATTTAAAATTTGAGAATATTTTTTCCAATACCATACATATTAAATTCCTCCATCCAACAAATATTTACCGAGCACTCACTAAGCACAAAGCATTGTTCTTGGCTCTGAGGATGCAATATCTGATTGAGCATTTTGCAAGGAAATGAGTGCTGAAAAAACAAAGTTGTGTTAGAGACATATAACATGTATATGCCAAGTATTTACCACAGAAAATATTTTATATGATTAACAAAACTCTGAAGGTTACAACATTTTTCCAATAAGCATGGTGTAAGGAATTTCTTAGAAACTTCCATGACCTTATTTGCATAGATTTACATCTGTATTTTAGAATAAATAATGAATTTTTAAATATAGCCTTGGACAATTCTATCAAAAACATTTTAAAAATGAAATAAAAGTGAGGTATGTTCCTGTGATTCTTTTCTTCCTATAGCAGAGGATAGGGTACTTTTCACAAATGTCTCTGATATTTTATATTTTTTCCAAGTTCATATGTGTCCCAGGAGATATTTTTAATGAAATAGTACTTTTATCTTTATTTCTTATGTTTCTACATTTTTAATGATACCTAACAGCATTTTAGAGTTCATAAAATATGTTCATGTTCATTATCATATTTCAGAATATGTGTCTCCACCAGATGATGAGGTTGTTATAATCCCTTTCCTCAAGGACATCTGAACAGAGTGGAATAAACAGAATATAAAATTTTATATAGTATAAAATTCTTTTGTACTATAAAAGAATAAATATAACACAATATGATGAGTACTATAAAATAGATGTATAGATGCAATGTAGATAAGTTGTATGATGATACTAAAGCATCCCCTAATTTATGCCTTTGAATCGGGTGATGATTGATGCTGAGATAAAAATCACTGCTGGGACTCCTTTTTATAACATTATGGTTAAGAAGGCAGAGTGAGGTGTGCAAGGTTGTCATGGATCTACTAGCTTAGCTCATACAAATAAGTTTTATACATATATATAATTATAATTATATAGATTATATATAGGAATATATATTAGGAAATGTAATTAAGAATATTCTAAGAAAGTAAATGAAGATAAAAGTAATGGAAAATTTTTAGGACAATTAAACCAAGTGAAAGTGTTCAGATAATGAATTTAAAGTAGCACGAAAAGCTAAAAGTTTAATGGTGTAACTACTAAGGTTTTTACTGGGTCACTGTAAAAGAATAGGTGGTCAGGCTACCCCACTAAATTCTCATGCTCTACATTAATGCAAGGGATTGACTCAATTTATCCCAGCCTTGATGAATTTTAAAAATCTGATGATGCCACAAAAGTGGAATCAGTGCAATTAAAGCACATAAGGATTGCAAGTTAAGGGGACAAAAGAGAGGACTGTGATTCCGAGTCACAGACTGGTCTGAGCCCCTTGGTGCAACTCCCAGCAGGGGAACAGAGGTCTTCTGAACTAATGTGGTACAATGACCTGGGGGTGGTGACTAAACATTCAGAATTTTCAGACAAAAGTCACACAATGTACTATTGTATTGAAAATTACTAATGACCAGTTAAAGTTGATATGGAGCCAGTGGCCACTGGAGGCTCTGGGGGCAGGGAGAGGGAAAAATAGTTGTAAATACTGGGGCTTTTTCAAGACTTGGGAATCATCCTGAATGACACTGCAATGACAGATATAGGCCATGTTGTATCATCACATAACATGCAGAACTGTGTGGGACAGTGTAGACTACAATGTGAAATATGCTCCATGCTTAATGGCAAAGCCCCAGGATGCATTTATCAATGCAATGAATGTGCCACACTAATGAAGGAGGTTTCTGTGGGAGGGTGTGGGAAGGTGTGGGAGGTGTGGGGAGTGGGGCATATGGGAATCCCTATAATTTTGTGTAACATTTATGTAATCTAAGTATCTTTTGAAAAATAAAAAAATATATATTATTTTTTAAAACATTAAGCTGGGGGGGGGTAAAGTGATGCAATTGTGAAAAACTTAAAAAGTGTGGAGACATTAGCAAAAATAGTGGAGTACAGAACGCCCAAAATCCATCCTTCCACAAATGCAACAATTAGGCTGAGAAATGTAATCAGAATGAACATTTTTGGAATGCTGCAATCTAATAAAAAGCTTACAACAACAGGGGAATACTTATTGGAGAAAAAGAAAACAACAGCAACAGCCAGCTAACTCTCTGTAAAAGAGAATTGTGGCTTTTTACCTTACCCTGGCCACATCCCTGGCATTGCAGCTCAGTGGCAGCCTTGAAAAATAACCCACATTCCTCATACAGTTTCTGAGTAAAAGGGACCAGTATGGACTTTAATCACTCAAAGTGTGGTGGTTTCTTTTAACCTACCTGGAGGTTCCCTGAAGAACTGGCTCAAAAGACTGGCCTTTATGTCATCTAAATTGGATCTCTCTCAGGGCTTAATTGGCTGACCAGGAAGCATTTGTCAAAAACATTTAAAGCCTCCTGGGGCAAAGGATAGCAGTTGGGAAATCCCAACTTCTCCAACAATTCAAACTTCTTGAAAAGCAAGTCTGGGAAATGAGACAGTTTGGGGAATAAGGGATTTGTAAAGCTCCCACATATTCCTGGGAATGCAGAATTCCCCATGCATGCACAGGGATGGGTGCATCATCAGAAAAAAAACTAAGAAAAGCAAAGCTCTCACCTCCAGCTAACTTTCAATCTATGCACAAGCAGGAAGTGAAAGTTAAGATGGAGTTGTAAACTGCCTGGTTGAATGTTGAAGACAGGCCTCACCACCACATACACAGAATCAGTCTGTAAAGACTGGGTATTGTATTTTTTAAATTTTTGGTTCTAGGCATTTATGAAAATCACTGTGAAATAACTAACTCACCACTACGCTAATGGAATAGAGACCTCAGTGGTCACAAGCAACAAAGAATGCAGAGCTTACAAAATTGCTTCAAAAATCACTAAACCAACAAACAACAACTACAGAAGTAGCAAAAACAAACCCTGGGGAAGGGAAATTCTGATTTCAGGAATTGCCACATAATAATATTTAAATGTCCAGGTTTCAGTGAAATGTTATGAGATCTGCATAGAAACAAGAAAGTGTAGCCCAAACACAGGAAAACAAAAGCAATCAATAGAAACTGCTCCTTAGTGTTTCAGGTTGCTAAAGCCTGCCAAGGTAAATACCAAAAATGGATTGGCTTTTACAATGGAGAGTTATTAACTTATACGCTTACAATTCTGAAGGGGAGAAAAATGTCCAAATCAAGGCATCAGGCTAAGTTCTCTCCCTGCGCTGCAGCTATGGACAGTCAGACATATGATTTTGTCAGCTAGACAACCCCCTTTTGTCTGGACCTTGTTGCTTTCAGCTTCTGGCTAAAGTGGCTTTCTCTCAGTTCCTGAGTTCTGTTGATTTCACCTTTCAGTCCATCTCTGTCTCTGCAGCTTTTTTCAGTGTCTGTGGTGTTTCATACCTCAGTTTATAAAGGACTCCAGTAAGAGGATTAAGACCCACCCTGGGTCATACCATCTACTCAAAGACCCTTAACTGAAGTAATTTAAATAAAAGATCCCACCTACAGTAGGTTTATATGCACAGGAATGGATTAGCTTTAAGAACATGATTTTCTGGGGATCACAAAGCTTCAAACTGCCACCCTCTGAACCCCCAAAATACATGATCTTTCTGTATGCAAAATGCATTAATTGCATCACAATATTTCAAAAATCTTAAATCATTTTAGTAACAGTATTAAGTGTAAGTCTCATAAAAATCCATTATAGGCAAGTAGTCTTTTCTGGGGCAAAATTCCCCTTCAGCTGTGGACCTGTGAAATTTAGAAAACCAGTTATCTGCTTCTAATATACAAAGGATGGTCATAGAAAAAATATTACCATTACTATAGGGAGAGATTGGAAGGAAAACAGAACTCATGGGTCACAAACAGTTCCAAAAACCTGCAGGGCATCCTCCATTAGATTTCACAGTCTGAATCATTAGATTTCCATGGTTTCTTGTCCTCAGGGTTTCACAGAGTGGGAGTCGCACCCTTTCCATGTGCTTGCCCAGTGACTATGCTCTCAGCTCTACCCTCATCAAGCATTAGGTTAGTGGTGAGACTCCAGGCGCCATCCTCTGAGAACACTGGGATGATGGTCAGACTCTCCCCAATTTCCAAGACACAAGCTCAACCACCTCAGAACAGGTGGGGTAGGGGCCAAAGTCTCCCCAAACCCCAGGAAATGTGCTCCACCCTCTCTGAAACCTGGGGCAGCAACACTCTTCCTGAACAATGGGATAGAAGGCCCACCATCTTCAAGCTCCCGGCATACTCACCCTTTCCGCACACAATGGTGGGTCTGCCCTCTAGGACCAAGAAAGATGTCTTTAGTCCAGAACTCAGATTCCATGGTACCAGCTGTGAAATCATTTTTCCTTCAATCTCTCCCTTTTCTGTCACTTTTAGTTCAGGCTAGCAAACGTTCTGTTCATACAGCTCTCGCAAAAGAAAATTGTTGGTTTCACATACAGGAAACAGGGTTTCAAGCTATGAGACAGTAAGACTTTCTACAGATCCTTCTTGGATAACTGTATTGCCAATTCTGACCTACACTGAAAAGACTGGCTGGCTCCATGTTCAGGCATCACATGGGGCACTATTCTCTGGGGACTCACTTTCTAGGTGGTTAGAAAGTGACAATGTCCAAACAATCAACGTATGCTTTCTTTGTGCCCAGAAGTTCATTTCTTGGCTTACCCCTTTCCTTACTGATTTTACAATATGCTGCAAGGAGAAGGCAGGCTGCACTTTCCACATTTAGTTTGGAAATCTTCTTAGCTAAAATCTAAGCTCAATACTTTCAAATTCTGCCTTCCATCTAACATCAGGAGCCTATTTTGCCAAGTTCTCTACCACTTGAAAGCAAGAATCACTTTCCTTCCAGTTTGCAATGATACATTCATCATTTCTGTCTAAGTCTTCATTGAAAACATCTTTAGTGTCCATATTTCTATCAACAGTATTTTCAATGGAATCTAGGCTTTTTCTTCCCGAATCTTCCCCTTATCCATTTTTAAAGCCCTTTTAACATTTTTGGTCTTTGAAGACTGCACCCCATTCTTCTGGTACCAATTTCTGTTTTCGTTTGCTAAGGGTTGTTAATGCCATATACCAGAAATGGGTAGGCTTTTATAATGAGGATTTATTAATTTATAAACTTACAGTTCTGAGGCCATGAAAGTGTCCAAACAAAGGCATCATCAGAAGATGCTTTCTTCCTGAGCTCTATCTGTGGGCAATCAGAAACATGAGGGCATCCACTCATCTCTCCTCTCTCTTCTGGACCTTGTTGCTTTCAGCTTCTGGCTAAAGCAACTTCCTCTAAGCTTCTGTGCTCCATCAACTCCAACCTCTAGCTCCCAAGGCCTTCTCTCTCAGTCTCTGGACATTTCTCACTGAGTTCCTGTGTGTCTCTGCTGCTTTTTTCCTGTGTCTCCAGCTTTTTATTCCTCCATTTATAAAAGACTCCAGTAAGAGGATTAAGACCTGGGCCATGCAATCTAATCAGAGGTCCTTAACTGAAGTTTATACACATGGGAATGGATTAGATTAAGAACATAATTTTCTGGGGTCCACAAAACTTCAAACTGCCACACTGAGGAAAAGTGAACATGGAAGTACTAGACAAAGACTTTAAATTGACTATTCAAAATCTTCTCAAAGAGCTAAATGAATTCATTAACAAATAACTAAAAGAGACATTGAGAAATATATCTCACCAAATAAATAATATTAATGAAGAGTTAGAGATTCTGAAAGAAACCAAACGGAAATTTTTGAGTTGAAAAGTACAATAACTGATATGAAAAAAATCACTATTAGAGTTCAACAGCAGATCTCAAAAGGTGGGAAAAAGAATCAGCAAACTTGAAAATGGGTCAATTGAGATCATACAATCTGAAGAGCTTAAATTAAAAAAAAGAATGGAGGAAAATGAACAGAGTCTAAAAGACCTGTGTGATACCATCAAGCACAGCAACATAAGCATAAAGGGAGATCCAGAAGGAGAGGGGTCACACAGAGGAAGAAAGAATATTTGAAGAAATAATGGTCAATAGTTTTCCAAACTTGATGAAACACATGAATCTACACATCCAAGAGGCTCAATGAACTCCAAGAAGGATAAACTCAAGGAGTTCCATATGAAAGAAATGTTATAATGAAATGGTCAAAAGGAAAAGACAGAGAGAAACTTGAAAGGAGCAAGAATGAAGTAATTGTCAAGGGCAAGGCAACCTCAGTAAGATTTACAGCTTGGAGACCAAAAGACAATGGGATGATGTGCTGTTTTGAGTCTTTTATATGGACCCCAGAAAATTGTGTTCTTAAATGAAATCTGCTGTGAATCGTTGATTAAATTAGATAAGCTAAGTGACCTCTGTTTAGACCACTTTTGATAAGATAATTTTGGTTAAAGGTCTTTGATTAGATTACATGACCCAGGGTGGGTCTTAATCCTCTTATTGGAGTGTATTATAAATAAAGAACTATAAAGCCACTGACATAGGAAAATAACCACACAGACAAAGAGAGACATCCTGGAGGCTGGAGGTTGGAATCAACAAAGCACAGATGCACAGAAAGAAGCCCTCAAGAGGCTGAGAGAGAAGACCTACTGAAAGCAAGAAGCTGGAATATAGAGACCGAGAGGAAAGGAGAGGGAAGAGTGGATTGGCATTATGCCCTGCCATGCACCTGATCACCCACAGCTGAGCTCAGGGAGAAAGTGAGCCTGGAAGAGAAGGCAGAAACCGGCAGAGCCACCATTGTACCTTGCCACATGCAGGAGTCCAGAATCACTAGCAGTTGACCTTTGGGGAGACAGCATCTCTGATGATGTCTTGATTTGGACATATTCACAGCTTCAGAACTATAAGCTTTTAAGGTTTTAATCTAATAAATCCCCATTGTAAAAACCAACCCATTTCAGGTATATTACATTGGCAGCCTTTAGCAAACTTAAACATATGACAAATTTGAAGTGCTCAAAGAAAAGTGTCAATGAAGAATTTTATATCCAGCAAAATTGTCTTCAAAAATATCCTTCAAATACTTAAGACCTTTCCATATAAATAAAGTTTAGTTTGTCGCCTATAGATATACAATTTTACCCAATGTTTAAAGAAGAATTAACATCAATCATGCTCAAACTCTTCTAAAAAACAGAAGAGGAAAGAACACTTCACAACTTATTCTATGAAGTCAGTTTTACTATGACATCAAAGCCATACAAAGATGCTTCAAGAAAACTACAGACCAATATCCCTTATGTATACAGATACAAAAATCTTCTGAGAATTAATAAACCAAATTGAACAGCATGTTTAAAGGATTATACACCATGACCAGGTAGTGGGATTTATCCTACTAATGCAAGATGGTTCAACTTAAGAATATTGATCGAAACAATATTCCACATTAACTTAGAATGAAGGGAAAACATCACACACGACCATCTCAATTGATGCAGAAAAATCATTTGACAACATTCAATACCCTTAAATGATCTGAAGGAAAAAAAACATTTAGCAAGCTAGGAATATAGAGAGTTTCTTCAACACGATAAAGGGCATTTATGAAAAACCCAGAGTTAATATCATACTTGATGAAACACTGACAATTTTCCTCTAAGACAAGGAAAAACATAAAGATGTCACTCATACCACTTCTATAGAACATTGCACTAAAATGTCTAGCCAGAACAATAAGGCAGTAATTAATGGCATTTAAATTGGAAATAAATAAATAAAACAATCTCTAGTTGCAGATGACATAAGCTTATATATTGAAAATCCTAAAAAATTTACCAAAACACACTTTTAGGGCTAATAATTGAATTCAGCAAAGTTGCAGGGTTGAAGATCAACATGCAACAATATTTTTATTTCCATACACTAACAATGAACAATCCAAAAAGAAATTAAGGAAACAATTTCATGTATAATGTCATTGAAAAGAAAAAATACTTAGGAGTAAATTTAGTCAAGAAGATACAATATTTTTTACAGTTAAAATCACAATACATTTCTGACAGAAATTAAAGAAGACCTAAACAAATGGAAAGAAATCCACATTCATGGGTTGGAAGACTTAAATTTTTTACATGATAATACTCACCAAATAGATTTATAGGTTCAATCCAATACCTATCAAAATTCTAACTGATGTTTTTGCAGAAATGAAAACAATCTGATGCCAAATACATATGGAACTGTAAGGGATCCAGAATAGCCAAAACAATTTTTAAAAAGAAGGAAAAACTTAGAGAGCTCAAACTTCCCAATTTGAAAACATATCACAAAATTAGAATAATCAAAATAGTGTGGTACCTATGCCAAAATCTTCAAGATTAGGGACTGAACAATGGACTGAAGTAGAGTTATTATCATTCTATTATTATTTTTCTAGTGATGGAAGAACTTTTATCATTGATATAAAGGCACTGGTCACTAGAGGTTCTGAGGGGAGGGAGGGGAAGAATTGATGTAATATGGGGACATTTTTGGATGTTGGAATTGTCCTGCATGACATTGCAATGACAGATACAGGCCATTATATATTTTGTCATAACCTACACAATTGTGTGGGACAGAGTGTAAACTATAATGTAAACTATATTCCATGGTTAGTAGCAATGCTTCAATATGTGTTCATCAATTTCAACAAATGTGCCACACTAATGAAGGATGTTGTTAATGTGGAAAAGTGTGAGAGTGGGACAGGGTAGAGCATATGGGAATCCCCTATGTTCTTTATGTAACATTTATGTAATCTAAAGCTTCTTTAAAAATAAAATAAAAACAAAAAACCAGTGTGGTAGAGACGTAAGAATAGAGAGGTAAATCAATGCAATAGAATAGAGAATCCAGAAGCACTTCCATACATCTATGGCCAATTGATTTTCAACAAGGGTGCCAAGACAATTAAGTAGAGAAAAAAATAGTCTCTTAAAAATGTTGCTTAAACAATTGGATAGCAACATGCAAAAAAAACGAAGTTGGATCCTAATGTAAAATGAATGAAATACCTAAATATAATTGCTAAACCATGAAACTTGTAGAAGAAAATTTAAGGAAATAGCTTCGTGATTTTGGATTTATGGTTTCTTAGATATTATGCCAAATGCATGAGCAACAACAAAAACAAGAAAACATTATAAGCTGGACTCAATAAAAATGTAAAGTATTTGTGTAACAAAAGACATTATCAAAGAAATAAAAAGGCAACCCATAGAATGGGAGAAAATCTTTGAGAATCATATATCTGTTGAGGGTCTATAATCCATGATGTAAACTATCACTTGGAATTCACCAACCAAAAGACAAACAATTCATTTTAAAAATGGGCAAAAGGCTTGAATAGACACTTTCCAAAGATACAGAAATTTCCTATAAGCAGATGAAAAGAACCTTGTCATAATTAGTCATTAGAGAAATGCAAATCCAAACAAGATGCTACTTCACTAGGATCCACTAAGACTGTATAATAAAAACAAACAAAAATCAGAAAATAACAAGTGTTAGTAAGAATGTGGAGAAATTGGAACTCTCATATATTTGTAGTAGAAAGTAAAACAGTGCAGCCATTATGGAAAATAATTTGGCAGTTTCTCACATACTTAAACATAGAATCACTGTAAGTCCAAGCAATTTAACTCCTAGGTGCATAGAAAAGATAATTGAAAATAGGTATTCACACACAAAAAATGTGTATGCGAATGTTCATAACAGTTTTATTTTTGATAGTCAAAAAGTAGAAACAACCCAATGTCCACCAACTGATTAATGAATAAACAAAATATGGCATATTTATACAATAGAATATTAATCAAATGTATAAAGAAATGAAGTACTGACACAAGCTGCAACATGGATTAGGCTTGAAAATGTTATGCTAAGTGGAAGAAACAGACACAAAAGGTCACATAATACATAATGTACAGTTAAATTTATATGAAATGTTCAGAAAAAGCAAATCCATAAAGACAGAAAGGAAATTAGTGGTTGACAGAATATGGGAAGAATGGGAGAATTCTGAGTGACTGCTTAATAACTCTAGGATTTCTTTTTTTAATTAATGAAGTGTTCTGGAATTAGAGTGGTGACAGTTGTACAACTTCATAAATGTACTAATCTCCACTGAATTGTACACTTTAGAATGAATATTCTAATGAATATAGGTGAATATTATGTAAATCTTATCTCAATAAACAAATAGAAATTTTAAAATGGAAGTTATGTATGTTTCTTGCATTATCCCTACAAGAGAGCTTTTCTGGAATGTTTCTTATGTCTGAATGAAGGACTCTTCCCTTACCAAACCATTGGGTCATACAAATTTCTCTTCACCCTCTTTAACCAGGCCTGGGACGTGGAAGCATTTAAAAATCCCTAATTCCACTCAAGTTCTTACTTTAAAACAATATAGGATACCCGGGAGTCATCAATAAAATTTGTCCTTAAGTAGAGATGTGTGCATATTAACCCAAATTTCCTATTTAATACTCAAATATGGCCGGTAAGCTGATGCATCCTGAAGTTTAACCACAGATTACAGAGGACTGAATAATGTGGACACTCAAATAAAGACAGTTGTGACCAATATGGGGTTAACAATTCTACTGTGCATGAATTTGAGGGACATAGGTATTGTATTAATTATGGTTATCTAGGGAAACAGAATCAACAGGAGATATCTGTAAATAGTATGAGATTTTATAAAATTCTCTCACATTGAGTGGGGATGCGTAAGTCCAGATTCCACAGGCAGGGTGCAAACAAGGGGCTCTGATGAAAGTTCAGTGAAGGTCCTTTATCAGTTCTTGGGAGATGCTGGCTATCCAAAGACAAGCTGGGAAATTCTCTCTGAATGCTGAAATCACTTCCCCTTTTAAGGTATTCAATTGATTGGATAAAACAAAACTCATTGCTGACAGCAATCTCCCTGGTTGATTGTAGATGTAATCAGCCACCTATGCAGTAAACTCACTGATGACTAAAGCCCTTAAATGTCCTTGTATTGCAAGTAGCCCAGTGCTTTCTTGACCAAACAACTGGGCACAATTATCTGGCTGAGTTGACACATTAGCTTAACCATTACAGTTTACTCCTTGTCAACTCAGCAACCATACACATTATCTTAAATCATGCTTAGTATCTAAGTAAAAACAATAACAGACATGCATATATATATTTATATATATATATATGGAAATATATATATTTCCACTTAATAATATTCAACTGTCCTGCATACAGCCAGAAATGTATTAATTCCCTACAGAATAGGGTGCAAGTCCTTGGGTAATATTTACTCTTAAATTTGACTTCCTTAAATATTATGACATGAAACTAATACAACTTGTCTTGTGATAAGGGAAAGGGTTAGGAAACAGAACAAAGATATTCATTTTATGTACATATACAATCATACTTATAACAAATCAAGTAAAAAAGATTCAAAACTATTACAGTCCTCATTTCTGTAACTGGTCACATGGTTAGGGTTAGGGTTAGGGTTAGGGTTAGGGTTAGGGTTAGTCATATCTATTACCACCTTCTTCTACTACCCATTCCATGTTTCCATTACCCTCAGGAAGCAACTCAGCTGGCTGTGGTTCTTTGCCTGGTGGCGTGACCTAAACTTTCATTCCTGAATTTTCTGGGCCGTTGTTAGTCGTGCTTGGATTGGGTTGTTGCAATTTTCCATTGACTTTAATCCCAGGGCACGGCAGTACTAGGAGACACCCTTGAGGATCTCCTGTATTCCAGGCAAACTCTTCTTTACCTCCATTGTGTAGTTGCAGTCCTATTTCCCCAGAATAGTCAGGATCAATCACCCCAGCAAGTACAGTAATTCCCTTCCTTGCTTATTGATCTGAGGCACGAAGAGCTGAAGTGGCCAGGTGGCAGTCTTAACTTTCTGTTCAATGGAATCATTGTTGTGTTCCCTGGTGGCAGCACTCCTCTTTTTGGAACTAAGACCTGTAGACCAGCAGAGCTCAAGGTTGCAGGGACAGGAAACAAAAGTGTTCCTAGTGGATCACTAGGGTAATAGTGAGTGTTGCCACTCCCATTTCCACCCATTGAATCCTGGACCCATGAATCCTAGCTATTGGAGAAACAGCACCATAGAGTGGACGCTGGTTTAGAGCATACGCAGCCTTCTGGAGAACATTGCCTCAGCCCTGCAAGGTATTGCCCACCTAGTTGGCACTGTAATTGAATCATCAAAGGCCATTCCACTGTTCTATCAATTCAGTTGCTTCAGGATGATGGGGAACATGGTAAGACCAATGAATTCCATGGGCATGTGCTCATTCCCGCACATCATTTGCTGTGAAATGGGTTCCTTGATCAGAAGCAATGCTGTGTGGAATGCCATGGTGGTGGATAAAACATTTGGTAAGTCCACGGATGGTAGCAAGCTGTATTAGCCAGGGTTCTCTAGGGGAACAGAATCAAAAGGAGATATCTGTAAATAGTATGAAATTTTATAAAATTCTCTCACGTGAGTGGGGATGCGTAAGTCCAGATTCCACAGGCAGGATGCAAACAAGGGGCTCCAATGAAAGTTCAGTGAAGGTCCTTTATCAGTTCTTGGAAGATACTGGCTGTCCAAAGACAAGCTGGGAAAATCTCTCTGAATGCTGAAATCACTTCCCCTTTTAAGGTATTCAACTGATTAGATAAAACAAAACTCATTGCTGACAGCAATCTCCCTGGTTGATTGTAGATGTAATCTACATCTATGCAGTAAACTCACTAATGACTAAAGTCTTTAAATGTCTTTGTATTGCAAATATCCCAGTGCTTTCTTGACCAAAGAACTGGGCACAATTACCTGGCCGAGTTGACACACTAGTTAACCATCACAGTTACCTCCAATGAATTTGGCTAACACTTTATTTTTAAATATCTATTTCAGAAGAAAACTTACAACAATTTGTGTCCATACAGAATTAAGGCCACAGAGATATTTCATTAGATGCCCTTGCTTATTGCCACAGAGATATATATTTGACAAAATTGAAAAGTGCTGTTATCCATCATGTAGATATTATAATGTTGATATCTCAAACTGAGGATCAGACTAACAGAGAATTAAAATTTAGCTAATTTATTCCTAGGCACCAGGAAATAAAGCTGACATTTAATGGGACCCTTAACTTCCAAGAGCCATTGTTCAATCCATTTTTCTAAGAGCCTGATGCTCAAATAATATTAGCAGCACCAGGAAAATGTAATCAGGCTTACCATCGAATTTGACAAAATCTTATCATGGCCAGCAATTTTAGTCTGCTAGGCTGCTGAAATGCAGATACTCTGAGATGAGTTGGCTTTTGAATGGGGATTTATTAGTTTACAAGCTTACAGTTTTGAGGCTGAGAGAAATGTCCAAATCAAGGAATCATCAGTTGATGCTATCTTCCCAAAGACTGGCTGCCAGTCATCCTAGACTTCTCTGTCACATGGGAAGGCACATGGCAGCATACGCTGGTTTTTTCCTTCTTTCCTGGGTTCTGTGGCTTTCTCCCTCACTCTCTCTCTGAATTACAGTCTCTTTAAAGGACTCCAGTAAGAAGATTAAGACCCACTCTGGGCCACTCTTTACTAAAGTAACAATCAAAAAGCCCTACTAACAATAGGTTTACACTCACAAGAAAGGATTAGCTTTAGGAACATGATTTTCTGGGGTCCATACATCTACAAACAATCATACCAACCATCAAAAACTACTGGAATTCTAACCTTTTAGAGCTGTCATTCTAGCTGCTTCTGCTATGTGAGTATATAAAATTATTTGAGATCTGAAGCACACATCATGTCACAGATGTTGTCCGAACAACATTGTAACAAAAAGAGATGCACACAAGAGTTCATTCATCAAATGAAAATGGTTAGTTCAAAACATATTATAGGAGGGCCGGTTGGGTTACTCATCTACTCCATGAGAAGGGAGCTTCTATGTCTTTGGGTACAACATTAATACTAAAGAGTTTCTCTCTATATCTGAAGGTGAACCTCTAAAATGATGAAGTATAAGAGGAAACCAAATGATCAGCATGGTTTTCAGATGGTAGCTCACAGCTGGAGAGCTGACATTCAGTCCTGAAGGTAGTTACATTGTGATGGGTTGAGCACATATAATAACACAGAATGCAAGACTATAAGACCCGTACATCTACTCATTCTAATCTATTATTCATTTAAGTATCCCTAGTGGCTAAGAGTATATACTCTACCAGGGCGGGAAATGATTCTCAGCATCCCATCCCTTAGAACACATACAGTCTTCAAAATATACCTTAGCCCCTCCCCAATAACCAAATCTGTAAAATAAAGATAATAATGGCATGTATCTCATACAACACAAATAAGGATCAGATAAATTAAAGACATGTAAATACATGGAGATATTTACCTCCACTCAATTGATGTTAGGCTATTACTCTTGGCATTGAAAGGCAGGTGCCTGAACGACTTAATTTATTGCATATGGAGTGAATGAAAGAAGAAATATGTATGGGGTTTAAGGAGAAATGACCAATTTAAAAAGTGGGATTATCTGACAAAGCTTTGAGAGAAAAATTTTGAGAAAGGAATATGCATTTCTGAGACAAATGATGGGTTTGGTTGCAAGCCCATGACATTAAGTGTAGAGAGGAATTGTTTTTAATAAATAATTATGCATGTGCTTCATATCTGACTTGGACCTAGAGAGAATTATAGGTCAGTTTTAATTTTTACTGACATTTAATTGTTGATCTAAATTGTTTTCATCCTTCTAACCTACCTTTGCTATCCTCATGGATGGAGACACTCTCAAAGCTCATTGGATGCTCTTCTCAGTGAGAGACAGGGCGGTGCTGAGATGGAACACAGGAGCTGGAAACACAAAGGCGAGATATGAGCTGTTTTTCCTCTCTCATCTACAAATTTCAGCAAACGATTCCAACTTGAAGAGCCTCAGGCCCTCGGTCTGTAGGGTACATATCATTCATTATACTTCTCAGTGTACAGTCCTGAGAGCCCCATTAGCTATTTGAAAGCACTACGGAAATGAAGGCAATTTATGCTTTTATTCGTGGGAAGTTTCTCAGATAGATAATTTCAAAAAAGAAAAAGCAATGCTTATTAAACATTTTTTGTTTATTGGGATCTTAAAACCTTCAAATATTGTGATAAAATACACTGCAATATTTGTTTCTTAGAGTAGCATTACTACAAGAATATAGCTGTCATAATTGGGTCTGTGGGACATTGTCCCTGGAGTTTTAGAAAGTTTCTAATCCTGCATGTTGACACTCCTAACTTTAATTTGTTGCAAATATTGGATGCTCTCTTCTCCCTCCTCACAAAGAACTTAAATGGCTTTGAAATGCTAACAGCTGGTCCTTTGGAGCATGTTTCCGGAGCTCAAAATGTAGAGAAACACTGGGTCGCAAAGAACACCCCAAGAACCCATGGGGTCATCTTTCAGCTTTCCTTCTGAAATTAAACAAGAAACTCTGGGCCTGAAGGTCGAATGTATTAAAAAGCTTCATCTCTCAGTTATAACTGAGGAATAATCTACTGGTAAGTGGAAACTTGAAAAAATTAATATAGCCTCCAGCTTGCTGTATCATTCTCCCTAATATCCTCTCACTGTATCTTATTCATTATTACACAAAGTGGGGGCATTTCTTGAGGCTGTAAAGCAAAGTAGCTCTTAGGGAAGAAGGCTGCTCTCAAATCAAGGAAAGGAAACCATTCCTCAGGCCCAGAAGTACATAAATTATATCATAGTCCAAATTCTTTTTTATAAATACTGTTTCTCAAATTATGGATATCATTACATATGTGCTATATGGTTTAACTGGATATATCTAATTTTCCTAGTTGCAAATAGGCCATCATCAGGGTAATTTTCCAAGAATGCTCTTAGGCAGAGATTGCCCTCCTTTAAAAAAGAGGAAAAAGGAGGTTCTAAGTCAAGTTTCATATCTAGGCACTATAAAGCAAATTAAGTGCTCTTTTCCAAAATCACACCTGCCTCTTCGAGAAGCATGCATTCTTCTCCCCCTTCCTACAAACAGAAAGAGAAAATTAGAATACTTTAGTTTGGTGCTCTAACTTGCAAAGCAAGTATGTTAGCTCTCATTTTCTTGAGTAGCCAAACACTTCGAGCCCTATTATTAGACTCATAATTTGCTGAAAAATGAATTCAATTATTTATTTACAGCCGTTGTTGCAACCATGATGTTTGAATGATTTTTCAATAGCTTAGCTATATTTCTTGTAGACTTATCATCAAAATAATGATTGCACTACAATTAATTAAGATAAAAATATGACTCCTATATCTAACACTCTCAATATAAATGAACACAAACCACCTCTTCCGTGAATCTGTTCTTTAAGTCCCTTGGTCCAGGATCATTTGTGATCAGTAGCTTTGTGTCTTAGTGCCCCAAGGACCCCTGAGATCCAGAGTGAGCTTTGGTCAGTGTTGTTTATGGTACAGAGAGTAAATTGTGTGCAGGAAGAAGTCTACCACAGCCCCTTAGATCAGCTTTATTTTGTTTATTACTGACATGAATTAGTCTTGGCTAACAGAGATGTTTCAAGGAAAAAAAAAAAAAATATATATATATATATATATCTGAGCATCTATGCCATCTACTCCTGCATTTTGCCAAGTACTTTGATTAGTAGCAGAAACAATGCTTAGGGTATCAAGTCTGTGGTTGTCATATTCTCAATATGCCTGCTGTTCTGTTGGGATTTAATCATCCAGCCAAGGCTGCAGCCTCTCTCTGATTGTCATTACACTGCTTAAGGTGTACACAGCATGCATTTCCCCGTCTGAGACAATGCAGTGCTTTGGAAAGAGGGTGAGCCCAAAAGTCAGTCAACATTTGCTTCCTACACACAATCAATTATGCTCAGAATACTAGTAAATCATTGACTTTCTCTCAGCATCACATTCCTTGTTTCTAAAATGAAAGAGCAATAGCTTAGGATAAAATTCCCTTTAAGCTTTAAAACTGTAAAATCATATGAAAGGAGAAGATTGACCTGTTTAACAAATGCTGAAATACTTGTATATAGTTCTATCCTTTGGCTTTGAGAAATACAGACTTCTAAATAATTCCGTTTCTTCACTTCTGTCTCCTCACCACCAATCCCAGCAATATTGACCAGCACGTGCAACGCTATTGCTGTATGTTTTAAATGAATGAATGAACACACATTTGGATAGGCCTTGTAGCTTGCAAAGTGCTTGCACAGTAGCATATCATTGAATTCACCCATTAAATCTATGAAAATGTTACTGGTAACTTTTCAGGTGAAGAAAGCTGGGCTTTGAAAAGCCATGGAGTCCTTAGTCACTTTCCTATAGGGTAGAGATGTGACATTTGGACTTGGGATGCCTAAGAATGTAATTATGGGTCTCCTACTCTTTTAATTACAATTAATTATTATCTAACGGGGAGACAAATGTGCTTCAAGTTCCTCCTACGTTCCATCGCCTTAGCATATGTGATCATGGTTAACTGGGACTATTCTAATGAGCTTCTGTTAACCCCAATATATAAGTGAGGACACAGGAGCTGGGAGAAGCTAGAAACATGGTATTATGCAACATAGCTCATACATGTGCAGCCAAGAATTTTTCAGCCCATATACATTTTTTAACAAATCAATTTTATTGATATATATTAATAAATCAGTCAATCCATCTAAAGTGAACAAACAGTGGTATTTGATATAATCACAGAGTTGTTCATTTACCGGTTCAGTCATTATTAGAGCATTTTCATTATTCCAGTAATAATAATAATAAAAAACAAAAAGCAGACAAACAAAACTCATCACCTCTCAGTCTCTCCATGCTGCCCCTGACTTACATAGCTGCTAGTAAAAGAAAATAGATCAACATGTCAAGCCCTCAGTATTAATTCAGGTAACCATGAACCTTATTCTTGTAAAACTGAAACTTAGTGGTTTCCATAGGTTCCAAGGGGAGGGAGAAAGAAGAATAGGTCGAATATAGGGCATTTTCAGGGCATTGGAATTGTTCAGCATGATTTTGCAATGACAGATATAGGCCTTTATACATTTTGTCAAAACCTGTAAAATTGTACAGTGCAAAGTGTAAGCCATAATATAAACTATTGACCATGGTCAATAGCAATGCTTGTTCATCCATTGTTACAAATGTATCACACTCATGGTAGATGCTATTAATAGGGGAAAATATGAGAGGGGAGGTGGTGGGGTATATGGGTATCCCCCCATATTTTCGATGTAGCTTTTCTGTAGCCTAAAATTTCTTTGGAAATAAAGATAAAAAAAGAAAAAAAAATATGTTCATAAATCTTTTATTTTCTTGACTTTTGGTAAATTAGACCTGTATCTTAAATTTCATTGCTATTACATGCTATATATTCATAAATATTTTTAGTTTAATCTGTAATAAAAATACAATTGTGGGTAGGACACTTATTTAATTTGACTGGGATTTCTTCTTAAGATTGAAAACTTTGATCTTAACTAATTATCTTATTCCCCAGGACAATCTGTACACACTTCTAATAGAATCTGGTGCTATGGAGTTGTGTGCCAGCCCATATAAACTTGACTACAAATTGCTTCTAATGCCTAAAACAAACTGGGACCTCTGGGGGTAAAGTGAAGACAAAATGAACTGGTACTTCTCTTCCCAGTGAGCAATGCTTTAATGAACTCATTACTTCTAGAAGTTTTCTGGCTAAAAAGCACACCCCCAAAAAGGCATGAATAGGAGAAGGGTTAGGTTCCTGTGACCCCAGGGAAATTAATATCATAATTGATTAATCGACATGTTTTCTTTTTCTCTGGGGGAGTACTCTTAATACTCAAAAGTGAACAAAGATGGAAGATCCAGGCAGAATGAGACAGTAAATATAATACCTTTAGTTGGTTTAGTTGGTTATTTTAGACTTAGCTATGAAGATCTAACAGAGTTTTGGCCTTGCCTTCCAAATTAACCAAAAAACATATTGATTTCCATGCTATATTAGAGAGGAAATGGGAGGATTGCCTTTTTGTCTTGGGAAATTCGAGTTTTTGATACCAACTTGACCTATAATTAACTACCATGTATCGCATCCCAAAACATGAGGACTTTTGACTCAGGTTCTCTATAAGCCAGAGGAGGAACCAATGATTGCAAACCTACTAAACAGGTCATTGTGCCGAATCCTTTAAAACAGGTGAATATTGGTGAGAAAAGTGCGTGACACTGAAAACTGACTCCATCTCAACTCTCTTCAGAGTTTCCATCTTTATTATCCCCTGGCCAAAGTTCCAAAGGTTCCCAATTATTTGAAGAAAAATTATAATTCCTTAACTGCATTTAATATAGCTCACCAATGCATGAATCTTTCTTCCTCCTAATTTTCTGACTACCACTCCTCTATCCATAGCAACCCAATTTTCTATTGGATTAAAACTTTGTCTTTTTTGAATAGCAAGAATTTTTGTATAGTCTAGATATTAACCCATGGTCAGTTTTAGATATAATAAATGTCTTCTACAGTCTGTTAACATTATTTCCAATATTTTTAAAATTCATAATAAACTTTATTTTTAGGGAAGTTTTAGACTATGAAAGAGTTACATAAAAAATATAGGGGATTCCCATAAAATGCCCCACACATTCATTTTCCTCTATTTTTTTTTTTTTAGGAGGTACCAGGAATTGAACCCAGGACCTTGTTCATGAGAAGCAGGTGCTCAACCACTGAGCTTACTTGTTCCACCATTTTCCTCTATTATTAACAGCTTATATAAGTGAGGTCCATTTATTACAATTGATGAACCATATTGAGCCACTGCTACTAATCAAGGTCTATAGTTTGAGAACAGTCTTTATTTTAATATCATCAAACACATCGAGTTTATCCCATTCATTAACATTATACCTTTTTAATTACTGATTATCTGTTATGCCCTTTATGTAATTTTTAAATGATAGATATAAAGGTTTTGTGCATGCTCTGTTAGGATAAAGCCCAGATGCTTTATATCTCTGAGTTTTCTGCTATATTTATTTCCATTTTGTTTTCTAATGTTTCTTCTAATACAGATAGAACTATTGATCTTTTCATTTATCTTATGACCAGCAATCTCATTAATTTTTTTACATCAAGCCTTATATTTATTTTTCCTTTTTCAATTATAAATCTGCCTATTTCTTGTCTTATAGTTTTGACCAGGAATGACAGGTATATTTTACACAGTAACACCTCATTGAGCATGTGTAAACTGTTTCCATTAATTATGAGCAAACAATAATTTGCTATAGACTTTTGGTAAAGAGTTTTCTTTCATTTTATGATTACCTTCAACAGTAATCCTATACTTCAGAGTTTATATGAAATTACAGATTAAATATCTCCATTTTCTTTTTCTGCATCTATTGTAAAAAATAATTTTTCTCTTTAGTCTATTCCTTTCATGATTTATCGGTGAAGTTTACCAAATGTTTAAGGAAGGATAACCTATCTATCCTACAATAATAGACCCTACTTACTGAGGTTGTTAGGATTAGATGCTTTTAGAAATGTATCTGGCATGTAGTAATCAATTAATACATTAGTTATTCTGTTATTATCATTGCAGTTCATAAAGTTATTTAAAGGCATATATACTTAACATTAATTAATACCTATGAGTGTGATGGTTTTTGAACTATGCTCTTGAACACATACCCCTAATCATATTTTTTAAAAAGACACTGGCAAATCTAAAGATGAGATCCTTTCTTCAGTGGGGACATGATCACATATTCTACCACTGGCAGACAAGACAGGGTTGAAAAGAGACTTGCCCAGATGAACTGCATCTTGACTTTGATGGGCACATTTGACTTCAGAGGCCCTTTCATCCTTAAGAAAAATATTAGAAATTATATTGACAACTTCATTGGTATAAAGACAAATGTATTGATATTGTGTATTACAACCCCAAAGCTCTGTTTTTTTTCTCTTGATTTTAAAAGAAACTATAACCTAAAACAGTGGTGGGCCCATGACACTGTGCTTACTGGGCCTGAGGTATGAATCAGCCATGCTAGTCTGTTGCATCCAACACAGGACACAATAACACACAGAATAAGAGGCTTAAAAACAAACAGCTCTTGTGAGTCCTGTATTAACAAACACCTGTTCTATCATCCACAGCGTACCTGTTGCAGAAAGCGTATATGTGACATGGAAAGGACCAATGAGTCCATGTTGACAGAATTTGTCCTGGTGGGGCTCTCTGCCCACCCAAAGGTCCAGACAGTTTTCTTTGTGCTAGTTTTATGGATGTACCTGGTGATCCTGCTGGGAAATGGAGTCCTGATCGCAGTAATCACCTGTGATTCTCACCTGCACACCCCCATGTATTTCTTCCTCTGTAATCTCTCCTTCCTGGACATCTGCTACACGAGCTGCTCTGTCCCACTAATTCTTGACAGCTTCCTGACAGTAAGGAAAAGGGTTTCCTTTTCTGGGTGCATGGTGCAAATGTTTCTCTCCTTTGCCACGGGGGCCACCGAATGTGTCCTCCTGGGCATGATGGCACTTGACCGCTACGTGGCCATCTGCTACCCACTGAGGTACCCCGTCATCATGAGCAAGGGCACCTATGTGCCCATGGCAGCTGGGTGTTGGGTCGTTGGGCTGGTGGACTCCATGGTGCAGACATCTCTCACGGTGCAATTACCATTCTGTGCTAATAACGTCATTCACCATTTTGTCTGTGAAATTCTGGCTATCCTGAAGCTGGCCTGTGCTGATATTTCCACCAACGTGATCAGCATGGCGGGGTCAAATCTGATTGTTTTGGTGTTTCCATTACTGGTAATTTCCATCTCTTACATTTTTATTGTTGCCACCATTCTGAGGATCCCTTCCACTGAAGGAAAGCGTAAGGCTTTCTCCACCTGCTCAGCCCACCTGACAGTGGTGATTATTTTCTATGGAACCATCTTCTTCATGTATACAAAGCCCAAGTCTAAAGATGCTGTTGACACGGATAATGAAGGCGTCACTGAGGCCCTCATCTCCCTCTTCTATGGAGTAATGACCCCCATGCTCAATCCCCTCATCTATAGTCTGAGGAACAAGGATGTGAAGGCTGCTGTGAAGAGCATGCTGGGGAGGAAACTCTTCTCTGACAGAAGAAGAACACTGACTATGTGACTCAGTGTCCAAAATCGTGGCAGACATGAAATTCAGAAAGGATAAATTACAATGGGCAAAAAAAAGTACCATGTGTCATTCAGAAGCATATGATAGAAATATTTTTGTTGCTGTTATTATGAATAGTTTTCTGTTATAAATAAAGAAGTAAATCAGGCTCATAGTTTTAAAAAGTATGGAAAAGCAAACTGTTGAAATCCCCAGTGACAAAAGGACCACTTTTAAAATTTTAGAAAGTATTTCAGGTGAACCGTGTTCTAAAAAGGCTTTGTACCGCATAATTGAGTACATTATTAGTTAATTATGTACCATTAGTATTCATCAGCACAGTACATTGTAGTATATGAAGTAATTAAATTAGTCAATTATTTTTGTGTTTGTGTCTACAATACATCAGCTCCGTGAAGATCGGACCTTGTGTGTTTGTTACCCTACATCCCAAAGGGCTAGAATGGAATCTGGCACATATTAGGTGCTCGTAAATATTTTCTGAATAACTAAATGAGCCACATAATATTTGAATCCCGAAATGAATGTCTGTCATATCTGAGGTAAAATAAGTTATTCAAAAAGAAAGTTGACTAAATATAATATTTTCAAAATGAACTCTATTTGCATTTTGTCATAAACAGGGGTTCATAGGGCATCACTTTTTATTTCCTATGCAATGTATATTATAATGTTATTATAATGTAGAGGAAGTTTTTTGTTTTATTTTTTCACCTGCTACGACACCTTTTCTGAGATTGGGTACATATAAGACTAAAATGCTAAAAGAGTCCCCTGACACACGGAACCCTGTAAATCTACACATGTCTGCTGAGCATCTATTTCTGCCTTCAGGCTTCTTCTGAAGAGAATGAAGGACAGGAAGTGTTGGGTCTTGCTTTCTTCCCTGTCCTGTATGTGCCCCCTTCCAGCACTGCTGTGCTGGTACATCACTACCTCCCAACACAATGCCTTCCCCACCATCAGGGGATTCCCAGGAAGGCAGAAGGAGCATTGGAAAGAGAACCTGAGCTGTCACAACTTATCTGAGATTGGGTACATAGCTGAAAGAGTCCCCTGGTATTGCATTCTAAGTTTTAATTTAATGATATTCATGTGACAATAGCAGAGCATTCCTCTTGGACTTTAAGAAGAAGTAATGAGGACCTCTTGTCTATTCTGCATTCAGCACAGAACTTCTGGAGTAGTAGGAGAACTAGAAGAACTGTGACTGACAAAAGTTACAATATGAGGATAAGCAATGGCAGAGGAGAAAGGGCCAAGCTGCTTAATGGACTGAGGAGGGTCATGGTTTCAGGGATTAGAATAAGACAGAGAATGCCAAGATGGGGATTGCTTTGATTGACTAAAAATTGGGCCCATGTGGATAGCACCAATGTACTCATTTCCCTCGGGGAAATTGGGTCAGATGGGGCCAGTAGAGGAAAGAAGCATTTCCCTTTACCTAGCCTTTTGCAAGTCTGGAGGAGATGAAATACAGAACAGAAATCTAAAGTGAAAGATGTAACTACTTCTAAATTGCAAGAGTAAGCCTATAATTCCTCCCTTGTCAATAGGAAATTATTGGAATTTGATGAGGTTAAGTTAGTTCTTGCACAGCACATTGGATATTTGATTATTATTTGTGTTGGGTGGACTTTAATAGTCATAAAACATGAGTAGGTTCAAAAGTAGGTACAAAATTGCCATCCTTACTTTTTACGGAACAACTTTAATGTTATTAAACTGTTATCTCTCTGTTTCAAACCCACTTCTGTCTGTTCTGCTTTGTTAATTAGGGTTGGAACACTTAAAATCACTTTTTTCATCTATCGATTGGCTTCTGACAGACACTGCCTAAGAGGAGCCAGAGAGAGATGAAGATTGGAGGAAGATAAATGACGTGCTTCTAATTTGCTCCCTGTTCCTGTCAGCATCACCCCAGCTATAGTTTTTTATCAGGGCAGTGGCAGCTGCTAAGCTGCTTCCAGTGTTGGTTTCAGTTTGCATTTCCAGAACTTGTTGCCTGTCTTTGTCATAACCTCAGAGGATGGACTCTGTCTTTTACTTCTAATATATTAATAGTACCATCAAGTCTTTAGTCTCTCTTGAGGTATCTTTATATACAATATTAATATACAATTCTCTGCTTGAGCAAAAGTAGTGAATCAGCATGAACAGTAGATTTCATCAGACTATCATTTCCATATAGAACTAAATATCAGAAGGTAATGGGAAGACATTTGTTTTCCTTCTGCAGTTGTTTTATTATCTGTAAAATGTAGATTATGAAAAGCCGTTTAGTATATTCTAAAATAGATGCATCATTATGACCATATAATCCTATGAACAGAGAATACCCTGTAATTCATAAAATGCTGAAATGCCCAGGAGTAAGGATAAATTTTGGAGCTTAAAAAAATAAATAAAAATATGAGTATAACTGTTTTCTTCACTGTTGCATACTTAGCATCCATCTAAATTCAATGTATGGTATATAGTATGCTATTTATATAAACTTGTTGAATGAATATAAAAGTGAACAAACAAATACAAAAACAATTTAAGGAATGTATGTATATTTCCAAAATAATACCTCTAGTTCATATTACTGAAATTTCATGTAAATGCTTCAAGGAATTAATATTTCCCAAACCTTACAAATACAAAATCAAGTTCCAGAAATGTAGAGATATTTGAAGTCACAACCAGAATGTAGGAGGTCTACCACTTGGACTCAGTTTGTCTTAGAAATTCAAACTAAGTCCACTAGTGTATTCATTAAAACGCACTCTATCCTAACGAAGAAAATTAACTAAATATCTATTAAGCTCCTAAAATGTCTGTGCATAATTCTGGCTTAGAACCATTTTTAGAAATTTTATCCGTATCTTCTCATTTAGTGTATTCTCCCATGAACACTCACTGCTTCTGATCTGTATATTCAAGCACAGAAACTGAGAGAATGAAAGAAATTTATACAAGACTTCAGAGCTGATGGTGGAGACAAGACGTCAGCTCATAC
Organism: Tolypeutes matacus; assembly: GCA_026826555.1. Lineage (NCBI taxonomy): Eukaryota > Metazoa > Chordata > Mammalia > Cingulata > Chlamyphoridae > Tolypeutes > Tolypeutes matacus. Next base: position 239,865 of record JAKSZT010035887.1, on the reverse strand, counting down.
GTCCTTTCCTAGTATCATATCTAATGCCATGTTAATTTAAAAAATAATGCTTTCCCCAAGTGGTCAATGCTGTAACATCTCAGAATTACTAGAATTGTACTATAAGGCACTATAAATCAAGTAGAATCACCAGATATAACACCAGAGTTAGAAAAGTAAATGATTTCAAATTTTGGATGGACAGAAAGACCCAGAAGAAGAGATTCTGAAGCAAATGTCTGGTTATATTTACCAAATCCATTTGCTTTAAGGATGTCAGATGAAGACCAAACATACAAATATACTCACTGCCAAGCAAAAATAGTTAAAAATTATCTGAGAAATAATTTTTAGGGTGTAATAAAAGGAGTGTTTGCTTGAAGCTCTGATATCCAGATCTCTTCACCAATGTGTGTCACTAAAATACAAAGAACCTGGAAATGTTGGATATACGTATGCTCCATAGTTAATGTGGGATGATCTAGCTGTTTTCACCATAGTTGGAGAAGTAATTCTCTTGCTGTTGAAAATAAATTCCTGAGGTTTAATTCTAAAAGCTTTGAATTATTACAGACTTCAAATCAAATTTCTTCATTTCATCTTCTGCAGCAACAGGGGGTGATAATGTCAAAATTGAACTCAACAAAGACTGGAATTTTGATTCATCAATTAAACCACAAGTTCAAAATTCCAATGCAACCTTGATTTTTGTGAACTATTCCTTCTATGCCTGATACAGCTTACCATAGTCCAGTCAATTTTATTGTGTATATTATAGACATTTAATCATAATCAGTTGATTCACCTGTACTGCAATTTGCCATCTATTTAAAGGCAAAGTTGGTTGTTAATCTCCTATTGAAATCTACTCATAATATCTTGAGTGTTCTTATGACAAGACCAATTAATGTACCAGTTCTGCATTATATGATGGAAATTTTTTGAAGAATATTACACAGTATCTTTGTTCATTTGATTCTATAGCTTTACAATTTATCTTGTTAATTTACTTAAGAAAACCTGAGAAAAGAAAAATAATGTTTAAATTCTTTATGTGTTTGTATGTTCTGTGTGCATTTGTTTATTCACTTGATGCTTTACAAATAATCATTCTTTATATTATCTTAATTTTTTCCAATTTGAAAGAAAGAACTTAATGATGGTTGCCAAATTAGGAAATAATACAGTGGATCTTGAAACTCAGATCATTGAAACCAATTCTGCTCCATTAATTTTAATTCAGGAAGAGTTTCAAACTCAGGCAAGATCTGGAAATATGGAAAGGAGTAGACAGGAATGGAAGAGAACAGGGAGAGAGGAGTATCCTGAAAGGGAAAAGTTGACCCCAAGTATAGGAGTAAAGAGATAGCAATACATCCATAAGAGAAGGGAGTTTCTGTAGGAGATGGTGACAAGCCCATCTTAGAAGAACAGTGTGGCTGGAGTATATAAAGATTAAAAGTCAGGCAGAAAAGTGGACCTCTCTTTTACTGGTGAAGGGGTCCATTAGCAGAAAGCAGAGTGCTTAGAATCTGTGACTTCACATACCCTCTAAAGTTGACAAGATGAGTTTATGAGGTTTTTTAGCCTAAACCTGACACAGGTTAAGATATTTAACTTAATGAAGTTGTCAATAATACTAACTGGATATAAGTTAATCTTTCTGTAATATCCACCAGATTTAAAGTTAAATCAACTAGTCCTTCCATGGGTTAAGAATGTTGGCACAGCTCCACTCCCCCCTCTCCCATTCCCTGTCTTCTGTGACAGCTGTTGGGAAACTTGCTGTATTTGTGAGTTCATGATCAGTGTAACTTTAATGTGGCCTTTTTACTCATATCCAACGAGCTCTCAGTTTCTCTTTGATTTGTGTTCTTTTTTAATATCATCCTTTAGTTACTAAAAAGTCACCATCGGATACAGATAATCATCAGTTTGGGAATGAAAGCACAGAGGACACTTAATACTCACTTGAAAAGTTGAACAGCAGGACAGGAACTGGCATGGTAGAAGAGTGCTTAGGATTTAGAAACAAAGTCTTTGGATTGAGGTTCTTTGCTTCTAATTTATAGCGTCAACTTTTTGATATGTGAAATATTGTCAAAATACATGCATTGCTTGGCTCACGCTGTTGGTTTTGAGGAATAATTAGATAGTATATGTAAATTTCTTAGTGGATTATAGTGTATTTCACAGATATTTATAATATTGATGAGTATAATAGTAAATTCTTAGTTTTTTAATAATAATAATAAAATAGCTGTATTTCCTTAGGTTGGGTACAGCATAAGCTCAAAGTGAAGAATACTTTTATTCACAGCTTGAAAAGGTACATTTTCATGGCATTTAAAACTTACCTTCACATTGAGAAATTATCTTCACCTCCTGGAAGAGCCCTTTTAGAAATTTCTAAATATCTATGACAGCACTCTGAATTAAAAGTGGGTTCAAGAAATGATGTCAGAAAAGGAACTGTCTGTTAAGCAACTGTGACTGGAATTGCTCCCCAACTTCCAGGGCAATGTAAAGTTGGAATGAGTGATAAATGAAATTAAGAAACTTCTTGGTGTGCCAGTGACAGTGTCCCACAGATCCAATTAAAAGGGGAGTTGGGAATAAATTAGAACATAAACTCTAAAAATGAAATAAAATTCTCCTGACCATATAACTTTTGGAAACAGAGGGGAAATGTACAAACCAAAACTCATAATCTGTGAAAACCTTTAAATTCTTCGTGTATTTACCAAAAGAATTTTAAATGCCAAGTTAAAAGAGAGAGCTTAATTATTTAATAATAATTGCCAATTCTAAATGTTAGAATAAAAGTGATCCAGATATTATGAAAAATGAGTAAAATATTTAAAGACATCATCATTTAGCTCCTCTAATTACTCTCCTCCCATTCTTTTTGAAATGTCATTCATGCAAGAGGTTTTAGAATAAAAAGAATACAAATAAGCAATAAAATACTTTTACAGTACAAAAGTGATTTTAGATGTTTAAGCCTAAGCTATATTTTAGTTCTTAAAATTTAGGTAGTGATAAAAATTTTTATATTTCACTGGAAAATATCTGGATTCTGGGAAATAACAGAATTCACTTAAGAGAGCAGGATTATACTTTAGGCACTTGCATAATAACAAACACCCATAAACTATACTATGTGTGCTTTAAAAGTCAAATGAAAATTTATGAAAGTTGTTTTATGAAATATATATTCACAGGTGTTTAGAGCAGGAAAACTCTGTAGGAGCTAATGCTCCTTTCTATAGTTGAATAACTAAATGTATTTATTGGTAAAATGATGTGCAAAGCCACAAAGCTTCTAGTAATATCAACCAGTAACAATTACCAAACTCTAATATTTCAGATGACAAATAAATGCTTTTAAGTATATAAAATAACTTTTATATTTGGAGGTTGAAATGTGACTGGTTTTATTTATTAAATTTTAAAATTTGAGAAAGTTTTTCTAATACCATTCAACAAATATTTCCTGAGCACATGCTAAGTCATTTCCAGGTGCAGTTTTTGCTGCAGAGGATAATATATCTGACTGAATATTTTGCAAGGAAATTGGTGCTAGAACAAGAGCTGTGCTGTAGAGATATAACACAACACATATATGCTAAGTTAAGAGAACAATTTTAGTAAGATTTATGAAATCTCATGGTTGCAACATTTTCCCAATAAGTATGGTGTAAGGAATTTCTTAGAAAATACAGTAACTTAATTGAAATAGATTTACATCTCTATTCTAGAATCAATAACTAGACTTAACATATAGCCTTACAAAATTCTACCCAAAAACCATTTTAAAAAGAAAAATAAAAGTGAGTTGTTACTGTCCTTTTTCTCTTCCTGAAGCAGGAGATAGGGTACTTTCACAAATATCTCAGACATTTCATGTATTTACTGAATTCATGTGTTTCTGAGTAGATATTTTTAACAAAACAGTACATTTATATTTATTTCTTATGTTTCTACATTTTTATATTGATTCTCAACAGGCATTTTAGAGTTCATAAATTATGTTTATATTCATTATCATATTTAAGTTACAATTCAAAATATGTATACCACAAGGTGATGAGGTTGCTTGCTATGTTCTCTCTCCTCAAAGAGATTGGAAAATAGTGGAATAAACAGATGTATAAATTAATAGATATAAGACAACTTGAGGACTATGAAATAGATGTAAATGCAATGTAGATGGGTTTTATAATGATTCTAACATATCCCCTAATTTTATGCCTTTGAACCAGCTGATGACTGATGCTGTGACAAAAATCATCCAACTCCTTTTCTGACGTGACAGTGGGGAAAACAGCGGGATGTGTGCAAGGTCGTTATGGATCTACTAGCTTAGCTCACCCTAATGTAAGGGAATAAAATTATTTATGATCTGAAGTATGCATCATATCACAGATTATGTCGGAACAACAGTGTGACAGTAAGAAATGCACAGAAGAGTTCACTCATCAAATGAAAATGATATGTTCAAGAATATGTGATGGGAGGACCAGCTGGGTTACTCATCGACTCCATGGAATGGGACTTCTATGTCTTTGCATAGTACATTTATATCAAAGAGTTATTCCCCGTATATGAAAAGGATCCTCTTTGTAATAAATAATAAAAGAAGTCAAACAAGCACATGGTTTCCAGATGATAGCTCAAAGCTGAAGAGCTGAAACTCAAACTTGAAGGTAGCTACATTGTGACTGGTTGATGGCTACTGCACTTTGACTGAAGAAGGAAAATACAAATACATTCAATAGGCATAATTAAGAACAGTTTTCCTCACTTGGAAGTGGAAGTTGATAAAGTTTCTTAGGGTATGAATATTTACTTATCCTTGGACAGCAGTCAATAGACTGGCAATATGCAATGACAGATCAGGAAGGCATCTGAGCAATGCAACAATGTGTGGCAAATAAGATGTATTAGAACTCCAAAACATGATTAGCAATTTTTCCCTTTGACAACAAGCATATCAGAGACTAGATGCAACTATAGACCATCTACCAAGAGGATCCAGGCCAGCCTATTGCAAGCAAGTGGATTATATGGACCCATTATCCATGGCATCAAATGGATACCATTCTTTCTTGATTGTGATAGATACTCATTACTGATTTGGAATTACTTAGCCAATAAAAGAAGCAAATACCTCTCTCAATATTAAAGACTCAGAATACAAAATATTATTTTAGTTTGAATCTTGATCAACTGATAAAGAAACCCATTCTGCTGCAAGTGCAATGAAACAAGATCTACTTAGCATAATTCTCAATGGACATAGCATATGCCTTACCATCCATATGTAGCAACATGTGTGCATGGATATATAGGCATTTAGCTATATTAACATACATAAATATATATACGGTGTTGTGCTCACAAAGGATGACCACTCGAAAGCCAAATCCAGAGCACTTCCATAAATACCCAATCACACAGATATGCAAGACTGCCAGGCTCATACCTCCACTCCTTTTAATCTATTATTACTTTGTGCCAGCATCTCTAGTGGTTAAGAGTATCTATTCTACCAGTCTGTCTAGAGCCGATTCCCAGCTTCCACCCCTTAGAACACATACAATCTACAAAGGATACTTGACTTTTTTTCCCACAATGACTAAATCTATAAAATGAAGATAATAATAGCATATATCTCATACAACACAAATAAGGATCAGATAACTTAAAGACAAGTAATATGCTTGAAGATACTTACCCCACTCTAGTGGTGTTAGGATATTATTCTTTGGCATTCAAGGCAGGTACCTGAACAACTTAATTTATTGCATATGGAATGAACGAAAGAAGAAAGATATATGGGTGTTAGGAGAAACTACCAATTTGAAAAGTGAGATTATCAGACAAAGCTTTGATAGAAATTTTTTGAAAAAGGTTTATGCATTTCTGAGACAAATGGTGGGTTTGACTGTACACCCATGACATTAAGTGTACAGAGGAATTGATTTTAAAAAACAATTATGCACGTGCTTCATATTTGACTTGGATCTAGAAAGAATTATAGCTCAGTTTTAATTTTTACTGACATGTAATTGTTAATCAGAATTGTTTTCATTCTTCTACCTTTGCTATCCTCATGGATGGAAGTATTCTCAAAGCCCATCTGATGTTTTCCTTAGTGAAATGCTCCATTGGGCAGTGCTGCAGATGGAATGCAGGAGCTGGGACAAAAAGGCTGGACTTGAACTGTTTTTTCTTCCTCTCTCCTCTACAAATTTCATCAAACAATTCCTACTTGAAGAGTCTCAGGCTCTCTGTCTGTAAGGTATGGATAATTGTACCATCTCAGTACAGTGTCCTAAGAACCCCATTAGATATTTGAAAACACTATGGAAATGAGGGCAATTTATGCTTTTATGAATGAGAAGGTTTTCAGTTAGATAATTTCAGAAAAGAATAAGCAATGCTTATTAAACTTTTTTTGCTTATTTGAATCTTAAAATCTTCAAATATTGGGATAAAATATACCACAATATTTGTTTCTCATTTGAGTAGCATTACTACAAGAATATAGCTGTCATAATTAGTTCTATGGGACATTGTCCCTGGAGCTTTGGAAAGTTTCTAATTCTGTTTACATTTCTAACTTTAATTTGTTGCAAATATTGGATACCCTCTTCTCCCTCCTCACAAAGAATTTAAATGGCCTTGCCATGCTAATGGCTGGTCCTTTGGGGCATGTTTCTGGAGCTCAAAATGTAGAGAAACACTGGGGTCACAAAGAACACCCCAAGAACCCATGAGGTCATCTATCATCTTTTTTACTCCAAATGAACAAGAAACTCTGGTCTTGAGTTTCATAAATCACTTCATATGTCAGTTTTTCCTGAAGAATCATCTACTGGTAAGTGGAAACTGCAAAAAAAATGATTACAAGAACATGCTTGCTATAGAATTCTCACTAATATCTCTTCACATTAGCCTACACATTATTACATAAAGTGGAGAGCATTTCTTGATGCCGTAAAGCAAAGTATTTCTTAGGGTCAAAGGGCTGATCTCAAACCAAGAAAAAGAAACCCTTTTGCAGGCCAGAAGTATGTAAATAATACACATGCCATCTTCTGTTTTTCTAAATACTTTTTCTCAAATTATGGATCAGATGTCTTTTTATATGTTTTCACTGGTTAAATACAATTTTCCTAACTGTCACATAGACCATGGTCTGGGTAATTTTCCAACAATCTCTTGGGCAGAGATTGCCCTCATTTAAAGACAGGAAAACAAAGGTTACAAGTCTTCAAGTCTCAATCTAGGTATTCTAAACCAAACTCAGTGCTCCTTTCCAATATCATACCTGCCTCTTCAAGAAGCATGTATTCTGCTCCCCACCCCTGCAGATGGAAAGAAAATATTAGAATCCTTCGGTCTGGTGCTCTAAACTCCAAAGCAGGTATGTTAGATCTCATTTTCTTCAGCAGACAAACTAGTTGATCCCTGTTATTGGATCTATAATATACTGAGATAATTTAATTCTTTGTCCCAAACATATGAAACTGCAAATACAATTACTAGACTATCACTAGCAGTTGTTGCAACCGTGATGTTTGAAAGATTTTTCAGTAGCTGAGATGTGTTACTTCTATAGTTATGTTCAAAATAATTATTGAACTTAAGTTAATTAAGACAAAAATATAACTCCTATATTTAACTCTCCCAATATGAATGAATGTAAACAAGCTCTTCTATGAACGCTTTCTTCAAATTTCTTGGTCCAGGATCATTGGTGATAAGTAGCTTTTTATATTAATGCCCAAAAACTGAGTTCCAGAGTAAACTTTGGCCAGTCTTACATATGTACCAGAGACTAAATTGTGTGCAGGCAGAAGCCCAACAATGTTCCTTTATTTTGCTTCCTATTGACATGGATTAATCTTGGCTAACAGAGATGTTCCAGAACAAAAAAATATCTGACCATCTACATCAGCAATTCCTGCATTTTGTCAAACTCTTTCATTAGTAGCAGAAACAATACTCAGTATATAAAGTCTTTGATTCTCATATTCTCAATGTGTCTTTCATTCTGCTTGGATTTAATTGTCCAGCCAAGTCTGCACCCTCTCTCTGATTGTCATTAAACTGGTTAAGATTTACACAGCATATATTTCCTGAGTGAGATATTTCAGTGCCTTGGAAGCAGGGTGAGCCCTGAAGTCATTCAACACTTGCTTCCTACGTGCAATCAATTATGCATAGAATACTAGTAAGTCTCTCAGTACCACATTCCTTGTTTCTAAAATGATAAAGCAGAAGCTTAGGACAAAATTCTCTTTAAGCTTTAAAATTGTGAAATCATATGAAAGAAGGATATTAAGCTGTTTAACAAATGCTGAAATACTTGTATAAAGGTCTATCCTTTGGCCTTGAGAAATACAGACTTCTAAATTATTCCATTTCTTCACTTCTGTCTCCTCACCAGCAATCCCAGCAATACTGACCAGCACATTCAACGCTATTGCTGTATAGGGGTTTTTCTTTGTTCTTTTCAAACATTTTTTTATTAAATTTTTGAAGTATATCACTCATATATGAATATACATAAACAATAACTGTGTAGCAATAGTTATGAACTTACAAAACAAACATATATAGCATCATACAGGGCTCTCATATCTCACCCTACCACAAGTATCTTGCATTGTTGTTAAGTACTTTTAATGATTAAAAAGCATCCTCAAAATACTACTAACCAAAGTATTTTCCCCCAACCCATCCTATTATTTTATACCATTTATACATTAACATAGATAAACAATGAGTATATAGTAAAAGTTGTGAACTTACAAAACAAACATTCATAATATCATACAGAGGTCCCATACATCAACCCTCCACTAACACCTTGCATTGTTGTGAGACATTTGTTACAAATTATGAAAGAATATTGTCAAACTCTTACTGCTAATTATAGTCCTTATCTTACGTTTGGTGTATTTTCCCCCCAACCCACCCTATTATTTTTTTTAAATATATTTCTATGACAGAAGTTGTAAACTTACAAAACAATCATGCACATGTGCAGAATTCCCAAACAGCACCCCTCTATCAACACACAACACCATGATGGAACACTTGTTACAGATTATGAGATAATATCATTCAATTATTACCAGATCCATAACACCTGTGTACATCTGGCACACGTTTTCCATACTCCCCCGTTATCAACACAGTACATCTTTGCCATAGATGCAAGAATATTATATTATTACTGTTAACCCCAGTCCATAGGTCATTCCAGTTGTATTTTTCCCATGCTTCTCCACATTCCACCACCCTGCAATGGTGATATACATCTGCTCTAGCTTACAAAGGACACTCTTGCATCTGCACCATCAACCACAATTCTCATCCACCTCTGAGTTTATGGTGTTATTCAGTCCCTAGATTATTCTCTAGCTTTCTATCAATTGGCATTTACAACCCTAGACTACCCTTTTCAGCCGCATCCCCATTTATAAACCAGCAGTTACTCACTATAATGTGTTACCATCAACTCTGTCCATTTCCACACATTTACAGTAAAGCTAATTAAAACTTCTACATACATTAAATGTCAGTATTTCATCCCAGTCCTCTTATCTCCTGGAATCTACCACCTACCACCAGGTCTTAAAAATATTTCCCTACGTTTTCTTCTAGAGGCTTTATGGTTCTTGCTCTTATATTTAGGTTTTTTATTCATTTTGAGTTAATTTTTGTATAAGGTGTGAGATAGGGATCCTCTTTCCTTCTTTTGCTATGTACATCCAGTTTTCTCAGCACCATTTGTTGAATGGACTGTTCTGCCCAAGCTGGGTGGGTTTGACAAGCTAGTAAAAAATCACTTGGCCATAGATGTGAGGGTCTGTTTCTGAACCATCAGTTTAGGTCTATTGGTCAATGTGTCTGTCTTTATGCCAGTACCACGCTGTTTTTACCACTGTAGCTAGGTAATAAAATTTAAAGTCTATAAATGAGAGTCCTCCAACTTTGTTTTTCTTTTTTAAGATGTATCTGACTATTCAGGACATCTTACATTTCCAAATAAATTTGATAATCATGATTTCCAATAATTTGAAAAATTGCTGGTGGAATTTTTATCGGGATTGCATTGAATCTGTATATCAATTTGAGTAGAATTGAGATCTTAATGATATTTAGTCTTTCAATCCATGAGCATGGAATGTTATCCCAATTATTTAGGACTTTTTTAAATGTCTTTTAACAATGAGTTGTAGTTTTCTGAATACAAGTGCTTTACATCATTGGTTAAGTTTATTCCTAAATATTTGGGTTTTATCTGTCATATTTTATTTTCACCACTCTTTTGACACTTTTGGTTACTTTTACTGATATAATCCTCATTTCTAGACTCTCTTCCAAGCCCCTCTCTTCTGTCTTTTCTTTTCAGGCTGTAGCACACCCTTTAGTATTTCTTGCAAAGGGGGTCTCTTGGTTACAAACTTTCTCAGTTTCTGTTAATCTGTGACTATACTAAACTCACCCTCATTTTTGAAAGACAATCTTGCTGGATATTCTAGAGATTCTTGGCTGGAAGTTTTTCTCATGCACTATCTTAAATATATCATACCACAGTCTTCTTGCCTCCATGGTTTCTTGTGAGAAATCAGCACTTAATCTTATTGGGTATCCCTTGTATGTTATGCATTGCTTTTCTCTTGCTGCTCTCAGAATTCTCTCTTTGTATTTGGCATTTGACAAACTGGTTAGTATGTGTCTCGGAGTTGATCTATTCAGATTTTTTTCAGACAGGAGTATGTTATACTTCTTGGACATAGATATCTATGTCCTTCAATAGGGTTGGGAAATTTTCTACCATTATTTCTTCAAATATTCCTTCTGCTCTTTTCCCTTCTCTTCTCCTTCTGGGACACTCATGACATGTATGTTTGCATGTCTCTTGCTGTCCTTTAGTTCCCTGGGACCTTGTTCAAGTTTTTTCAATCTTTTCTTCATCTGTTCTTTTGTATATTCACTTTCAGAGGCCATTTCTTCAAGCTCACCAATCCTTTCTTCTTCCTCCTCAAATCTGCTATTATATGATTCTAGTGTATTTTTAATTATATTTATTGCAACTTTCATTCCCATAAGATCTGCTGTTTTTCTATGTAAGCTTTCAAATTCTTCTCTGTGCTCATCCAGTGTCTTCTTAATGTCCTTAATTTCTTTTGCCATCGCATTGAATTTATTAAGGAGATTTTTTTGAGCATCTATGATTAGTTGTCTCAACTCCTTTATGTCATCTGGAGGCTTATCTTTTTCCTTTAACTGGGCCATATCTTCCTGTTTCTTGGTGTGGATTGTGATTTTTTGTTGGTGTCTTGGCATCTGGCTTACTAGAGTATTTATTCTTGGTGCAGTTTTTCTCTTTAGTTTAGGGCTTCCTGCCCTTTCTCCCTTGCTGGTCGTGTAGTAGGAGCCAAGGATGTAGTTGGTGCTATAAGCTATGGAGGCTCAAGCTGCCCTCATTGCCCCAAGGACTAATGAAACTTCTCCCAACTTTCTCCTTTACCAGGGGTAGGGACAGAGCCACAGCTGTGTGGAATAATCCAAGTCATGTAGACCTAGTCTGTAGTTTCCCAGAGAGACTGATGAAACTTCATGCCCCTTTTTCCCCTTCTTGGGGTGGGGATGGAGCTGCAGGTGTGGGCAGCAATCTATGCAGTGCAGGTCCAAGATGACCACAGTTTCCCCAGTAGACTTATGATTATTCAGTCTGTGCCAGCCAAATGTACCTGCAGTTACCTAGATAGGCTGGTGCAGGGCTTGCCACCTTCCTCCCTGCTAGAGGTGGGGCTGAAGCCTTGGCTAGAGCTGCAGGCCATTCTGAGTGAAAGAAACAGGTCTCTACCATCAAGGTGATTTTCAGTCAGGCTGGCTTCCCCTCATGCTGGGGGTGGAGTCAAAATGGCAGCTACTGGCCTCTTTCTGACTTGGACAGGTTCAAACTTTAGATGTTCTTAGGGTTATACTCTAGCCAGCCAAATTTACTAATCAGTAGCTGAAATCGGTGACCAACTGTCTCTTCCTCCCATTTTTGGAAAATAGAGCTTCCAATTCCCGCCACACAATAGCTTCTGGGGTGGCTTGTGCTACCCAAAGTAGGATGATCACCGGCCTCCAAGCATGGCCTGTTGTTTCCCAGAGAGGCTGGCACAGCTTCCCCCAGCTTCCTCCCTGCCAGAGATGGGCCTTGGGCTTAGGCTAGAGCTACAACCTGATATAGATGGAAAGAAGCCGGTCCCCACCAGCACTGTGATTTTCAGTCAGCCCCACTTCATCTCGTGCCAGGCACAGAGTTAAGATGGTGGCCACCGGCCTCTTTCTGACTTGGACAGGTTCAAACTTTAGCTATTCTTAGGATTATACTTTAGCCCACCAAATTTTCTAATCAGTAGCTGAAGTTGGTGCCCAACCATCTCTTCCTTCCCTGTTTTTGGGATGTGGAGCTTCCAATTCCAGCCATGGAATAGCTCCTGAGGCAGCTTGTACCTCCCATGGAGGATGGGCACTGGTCTCCAGGGCATGGAGTGCTCTACTTACAAATCTTCACTGCAGATAGGCATCTCCTCCTTCCATTCTTTCAAGGATGTTGCAGGATGCACTTCTGGTCTCCTGGAGCCCCCAAACAAGTGCTCTAGATAGCTCTGGATGATTACTAACTGCCCTTTGGCAGGAGCTGATTCTAGGAGCTCCTTACTCTGCCGCCATCCTGCTGGTTGTCCTGTATATATTCTTAATGAATGAATTAACACACATTTGGATAGGCCTTGTAGCTTGCAAAGTGCTTTCACAGTAGCATATCATTGATTCCACTTATTAAATCTATGAAAATGCTACTGGTAACTTTACAGGTGAAAAAGCTGAACTGTGAAAAGCCATATATTCCTGGGTCACTTGTGTATCATATGGAAGATGTGGCACTTGGACTTGGGATACCTACGAATGCAACTTTGGGTCTCTATTCTTTTAATTAAAACTAATTTTGACATAACAGGTAATCAAATGTGCTTTAAGTTCCTCCTATGTTCCATCAACCTAGCATATGTGATCATAGTTAACTGGGACCATCCTAATGAGCCTCTGTTAACCCCAATATGTAGGTGAGGACACAGGAGCTGGGAGAAGCTAGAAACTCAGCCAAGATTTTTTCAGCACATATTCATCTGAATACAAATTGTTTCTAATGCCCCAAACATACTGGGGTCTCTGTGGGGAAATTGAAGACAAAATGAACTTATACTTTTCTACCCAGTGAGCAATGCTTTAATGAACTCGCTACTTCTAGATGTTTTCTGGCTAAACATGCCCCACCCCACCCCACCCCACCCCAAAAAAAAACATGAATAGGAGAAGGGTTAGGTTCCTGTGACCCCAGGGGAATTAATAGCATAATTAATTAATTGGAATGTTTTCTTTTCCTCTGAGGGAGTACTCTTCATACTCAGAAGTGAACAAAGCTGAAGATCCAGGCAGAAAGGGGCAGTAAATATAAGACCTTTAGTTGGCTTAGTTGGTCATTTAAGACTTAGCTATGAAGGATCTTACAGAGTTTTGGTCTTGCCTTCCAAATTAACCAAGAAACTCTGGCTTCCATGCTACATTACAGAGGAAATGTGAGGACTGCCTTTTTGTCTTGGGAAATTAGACTTTTTGATACTAACTTGACCTATAATTAACTACTATGTATCTCATCCCAAAACATGAGGACTTTTGAGTCATGTTCTCTATAAGCCAGAGGAGGAACCAATGATTGCAAACCTACTAAACAGGTCATTGTGCTGAATCCCTTAAAACAGGTGAATACTGGTAAGAAAAGTGCATGATCCCGAAGATGGACTCCATCTTAACTGTCTTCTGAGTTTCCTTCAAAAAAAACCCAAAGGTTTCCAATATTTGAAGAAAAATTATAGTTCTTTAACTGTATTTAATGTAGTTCATCAACATGCCAATCTTTCTTCTTCCTAATTTTCTGACTACCACTTCTCTATCCATAGCCACACTGTGTATGTCCTTTTCCCAATTTTCTCTGGGTTTCAAGCTTTGTCTTTTTTGATTAACAAGAGTTTTTGTGTATTCTGGATATTAACTCCTTGTCAGTATTAGATACAATAAATATCTTCTACAATCTTTTAACTTTATTTCTGATGGCCTGAAAAGTGTTAATTTTAATGTAATCAAAGCCATCAAGATTTGTTTCACAGTTTATGCCATTTAGATTTTGTTTTAAGAATTATCAGAACACAAAATTATTCTGCATTGACTTTTAATAATGTTATAATTTCATTTTTTTAATTAAATCTTTAAGAGACCTAGTGTCCACTTTAATGTATGGTAGTCCAAGAATCTAAGTTTATCTCTTATTTTCTACTTATAAAGACATTTCCCTAAGAAAATCTATTGAGTTGTCACTTCACCATTGCTTTGGAGTAGTGGTTTTGTGATTTATCAAGTTGTCATAGAAACAAGTGTCTATATCCAATATATCTTTCCTTTTCCACTGACCTATTTTAATATCCCTGCACCACTATCGTATTTTTTTCTTTACTGTCGCTGTAGTATATTTCAAATATGAATTCTCCCCCTTAACTTTCTTTTATAAAATTTAATGTGCAAGTTCTCTGCATTTATTCTTCCATATAAATTTTAGAATGAGTATCCATAATCCTCAAAAAAAAAATCCACTTAAAATTGTGAATGGATTCAATTCTATCTAAAGAGAAATCTAGGCAAAACTGACTTCCTTATTGTGCTTTTATCCCATTTGTTAATATGTTATTAACTTTTCAATTACTCATGTTCTGTTATGCCCTTCATATAATTTTTAAATGATAGATGTAAAGGTCTTGGGCATGCTTTGTTGGGATAAACCCAAGATACTATATATTTCTATTCTTTGTATATTGTATTATTTCTATTTTGTTTTTCAATCAATAGCTCCTAATATGCAAAGAAATATTGATTTATCTATTGGTCTTATAGCCAGTAATCTTACTAATATTTTCAACAAGTCTTATATGTATTTTTCCTCTTTCAATTACATATCAACCTATTTCTTCTCTTATAGTTGTAACCAGGACTGACATATCTATGTTACACAGTAGCATCTCAATGAGCATATGTAAACTGTTTCCATTAATTATGAACAAAAAATAATTTGCTGCAGGTTTTTGGTAAAGAGTTTTCTTTCAGTTTAGGATTACCTTCAATATGCAAACTTCATATGGTATGTGAATGTACAGTTTAAATATCACCAAACTTCTTTTCTGGATTTATTGAAATAATTCCATTTTTATCTTTAGTCTGTTCCCATCATGATTATGGGTGAAGATTACCAAATGTTTAAGGAAGGATAACTTCTGTCTCCTACAAAAATAGTCCTACATATTGTAGCTGTTAGGATAGGAAGCTCTTAGAAATGTATCTGGCACATAGTAATAAATTAATACATTAGTTATTCTTATATTGTTACCAGTGAAATTAATAAAATCATTTAAGGCATAAATAACTAATATTAAATAATACATGTGACTTCTAACTATGCTCTTGGGCTCTTCTTAAATTGAATTGAGGGTCTAGAGTGAATAAGGCACCAAAGAGATATGGTATAACCTCCTTGCAATCTACTGAAACTTCAACCAGAGGAACTCCACTCTTCATTTGTTTTATATATAAAGGTTCTGTGTAAATTTTACTTGTCAAAAAATAGTTGGATATCAGTGGGTTAGTTAATTATGTACATTTTGAATAAAAGCAACATTATTACATTTTATCCATAAATGAGGGTTCTTGCATGAGATGAACATAAATTGACTACAAGATACAACATTGCATGCCCCTATCATGATAAAACTTGCTTTGTGAATATTTTCAATGCATTTCAATAAAAATGCATGTTACTTGAACACATACTCCCTCATCATATTTAGAAAGACACAGGCAGAATCTAAATACAAGTTCCTTTCTCAGGGAAAGCGTGGGCACTACTTCCACCATGGGCAGACCAGACAGGGCACTGAAAAGAGACTTGGCCACACGGACTGCATCTTGACTTTGATGGGCACTTTTGTGTTCAAGGCCCTTTCATCCATAAGAAAAATATTAGAAGTTACATCAACAATTACATGGTGTAAAGACAAATGTATTGATATTATGTATAAAAAATTCCAAATTCTTAAATTTCCTTCCCATTTTAAAAGAAACTATAACGTTTTCATCTGCTTCTAACAGTGTGGTGGGCCATTGACACTGGGCTTGCTGGGCCGAATGTATGGTAGACTCTGCATCCCTGGGTAGGAGGTCAAAATGCATGTTGTCCTGTCAGGTACCAGAAATGACTGAAACCAGCTGAGAGTGCTTGTGAATTAACAACGAATATTCACCTCCTGTGACAAGCACACAAGGGTGAGAAGAGAGTAATGTGGAATACAGAGATGCTTCCAATCCCATGGGCCAGCTGTAACTGAGATCCATGATGGTAAAGCAGTGAAATGTTCTCAATGATTCTACTTATTTGAAGCTAAGCTGGAAATCAAAATGTTAATATACCATGTCTTGCTTATGAAAAGTTGACCTCTAATAAAAATTTAAAACACAATACAGGCAGTCAATGCCAAAAGAAGCACAGAGGATTGCTGTATCTAGGCTGCAGCCACTGATTTGAAGGCAATATTTAAACAACAAAACTAGAAGGAAGGTCGAGAAAGTGCTTTGGGTGTCAAAACAAATGTGCTGAATCTGAATCCTGGGAAGGACGGGTTTAGATTTCCTGCTCTGCTGGCCTGGATTTACAGAATAAATTTGCCCCCTTGATACACTGTAGTTTCCAAACCCAGGACTGCAGTGAGACAGAATACAGTACTTAAAAAGAGGCAGCTCTTCTGAGTCCTGTATTAACAAACACCGGTTCT
Organism: Tolypeutes matacus; assembly: GCA_026826555.1. Taxonomy (NCBI): domain Eukaryota; kingdom Metazoa; phylum Chordata; class Mammalia; order Cingulata; family Chlamyphoridae; genus Tolypeutes; species Tolypeutes matacus. The sequence goes on along the minus strand of JAKSZT010035887.1, from coordinate 222,931 downwards.
ATCAGCCATAGAGTGCCTGTTAGAGAAAGTGTATATGTAACATGGAAAGGACCAATGAGTCCATGTTGACAGAATTTGTCCTGGTGGGGCTCTCTGCCCACCCAAACGTCCAGACAGTTTTCTTTGTGCTAGTTTTATGGATGTACCTGATGATCTTGCTGGGAAATGGAGTCCTGATCGCAGTAATCATCTATGATTCTCACCTGCACACCCCCATGTATTTCTTCCTCTGTAATCTCTCCTTCCTGGACATCTGCTACACGAGCTGCTCTGTCCCACTAATTCTTGACAGCTTCCTGACAGTAAGGAAAAGGGTTTCCTTCTCTGGGTGCATGGTGCAAATGTTTCTCTCCTTTGCCACGGGGGTCACAGAATGTGTGCTCCTGGGCATGATGGCACTTGACCGCTACGTGGCCATCTGCTACCCACTGAGGTACCCCGTCATCATGAGCAAGGGCACCTATGTGCCCATGGCAGCTGGGTGTTGGGTCGTTGGGCTGGTGGACTCCATGGTGCAGACATCTCTCACGGTGCAATTACCATTCTGTGCTAATAACGTCATTCACCATTTTGTCTGTGAAATTCTGGCTATCCTGAAGCTGGCATGTGCTGATATTTCCACCAACGTGATCAGCATGGCGGGGTCAAATCTAATGGTTCTGGTGATCCCATTGCTGGTAATTTCCATCTCTTACATTTTTATTGTTGCCACCATTCTGAGGATCCCTTCCACTGAAGGAAAGCGTAAGGCTTTCTCCACCTGCTCAGCCCACCTGACAGTGGTGATTATTTTCTATGGAACTGCTTTATTCATGTATGCAAAGCCCAAGTCTAAAGATGCTGTTGACACGGATAATGAAGGCGTCACTGAGGCCCTCATCTCCCTTTTCTATGGAGTAATGACCCCCATGCTCAATCCCCTCATCTATAGTCTGAGGAACAAGGATGTGAAGGCTGCTGTGAAGAGCATGCTGGGGAGGAAACTCTTCTCTGACAGAAGAAGAACACTGACTATGTGACTCAGTGCCCAAAATTGTGGCAGACATGAAATTCAGAAAGGATAAATTACAATGGGCAAAAAAAAATCACCATGTGTCATTCAGAAGAATATGAGAGAAATGGTTGTGGTTGTTATTATGAATAGTTTTCTGTTATATTTGAAGAAATAAATCACGCTCATAGTTTTAAAGCGTATAGAAATGCAAACTGTTGAAATTACCAGTGACAATGGACTATTTTTAAAATTTTAGAAAGTATTTCAGGTGAACCGTGTTGTAAAAAGGCCTTTGTATCCTATAATTGAGTATATTATTAGTTAATTATACACCATTAATATTAACCAGAACAGTACATTGTAGTATATAAAGTAATTAAATTTGTCAATTACTTTAGTGTTTTGTCTACAACACATATCAGGTCCCTGAGGGTAGGACCTTGTGTGTTGTCACCCTACATCCCAAAGGGCTAGAACGGAGTCTGGAACATATTGGGTGACCAGTCAATATTTTCTGAATAACTAGATGAGCCACCTAATGTATGAATTCAGAAATGTTTGCCTGTCATTGCTGAGGTAAAATAGGTTATTCAAAAAGAAAGTTTACTAAATATAATATTTTCAAAATGAAGTCTATTTACATTCTGTCATAAACAGGGGTTCACAGGGCATCACTTTTTATTTCCTGTGCAATGTATAATATAACGTAGAGGAAGTTCTTTTTTTCTCCTCCTATGACATTTTTCTGAGATTGGGAAACATATAAGACTAAAATGCTGAAAGAGTCCCCAGACACCTGAAACCCTGTAAATCTCCACATGTCTGCTGAGCATCAATTTCTGCCTTCAGGCTTCTTCTGAAGAGAATGAAGGACAGGGAGTGTCGGGTCTTGCTTTCTTTCCTGCCCTGTACGTGCCCTTCCAGCACTGTTGTGCTGGGTCACTCTACCTCCCAACACAATGCCTTCCCCACCTTCAGGGGTCTCCCAGAAAGGAGGAAGGGGAATGGGAAAGAGAACTTGAGCTGTCACAACTGATCTGAGATTGGGTACATAGCTGAAAGAGGCCCCTGGTATTGCATTCTAAGTTTTAATTTAATGAAATACATGTGGCAATAGCAGCGCAGTCCTCTTGGACTTTGAGAAGAAGCTACGCTGTAATGAGGACCTCTTGTCTATTCTGCATTCAGCACAGAACTTCTCGAATAGTAGGAGAACTAGAAGAACTGCGACTGACAAAAGTTAGAATATGAAGACAAGCAATGGCAGAGGAGAAAGGGCCAAGCTGCTTAATGGACTGGGGAGGGTCATGGTTTCAGGGATTAGAATAAGACAGAGAATGCCAAGATGGGGATTGCTTTGATTGACTAAAAATTGGGCCCATGTGGACAGCACCAATGTACTCATTTCCCTCGGGGAAATTGGGTCAGATGGGGCCAGTAGAGGAAAGAAGCATTTCCCTTTACCTAGCCTTTTGCAAGTCTGGAGGAGATGAAATACAGAACAGAAATCTAATGTGAAACACTACTAAATTTTAAGAGTAAGCCTATAATTCCTCCCTTTCTTGTCAATAGGTAATTATTTGGATTTGATGAGGTTGAGTTAGTTCTTGCACAGCACATTGGATATTTGGTTATTATTTGTGTCGGGTGGACTTTAATAGGACATTAAGCATTAGTAGGCACAAAATTGCCATCCTTACTTTTTATGGAGCAACTTTGATGTTATTAAACTGTTGTCTCTCCACTTCAAACCCACTTCTGTCTGTTCTGTTTTGTGAGTTAGGGTTGGATCACTTAAAATCACATTTTTCTTCTACCAGTTGGCTTCTGTCAGACACTGCCTAAAGAAGATCCAGAAAGAGATTCGAAGATTGGAGGAAGATAAATGATGTGTTTCTAATTTGCTCCCTGTTCCTGTCAGTATCTCTCCAGCTATGTTTTTCATCAGGGCGGTGGCAGCTGCTAAGCTGCTTCCAGTATTGGTTTCAGTTTGCATTTCCAGAACCAGTTGCCTACCTTTGCCATCTCTTCAGAGGTTGCTTTATCTGATTCACTACATTTTTCAAGTAGACAGTTGTATATTAATATTGCATATAAAAACACCTCAAGTGAGACTAAATACTTGATGGTACTATTAATTTATCAGAAGTAAAAGCTAAATGACAGAATCCAACCTCAGACTCTCATTTCCATACAGAACTAAATATCAGAAGGTAATGGGAAGACATTTGTTTTTCTTCCACAGTTGTTTTATTATTTCTAAAATGTAGATAATAAAATTCTCTTTAGTATATACTAAAATAGCATCATCATTATAACCATATAATTGTATGAAAGGAGAAGACTCTGTTGTTCATAAAATTCTGAAATACCCAGGAGAAAGGCTAAATTTTGGAGCTTAGAAAAATAAACAAATAAAAATGTAAGTATAACTATTTTCTACACTGATGCCTACTTAGATACATCTAAATTCAATGTCTGGAACATAGTATGCTATATATATAAACTTGTTGAATCAATATATTAAAAAAACAAAAAAATACAAAACTTTAATAATATATGTATAGTTTCCAAGAAATGTCTCAAATTCATATTACTGGATCCTCATGGAAATGCCTCAAGGAATTAATATTTCCCCAACTCTAAAACTAGAAAATCAAGTTGCAAAAATGTAGAGATATTTGAAGTCATAACCAGAATGTGGGAGGTCTATCACCTGGACTCAGGCTGTCTGAGAATTTCAACCTAAACCCCTACTGTATTCATTAAAATGTACTATATTCTTACGAAGAATATTATCCCAATGTCTATTAAGTGCCTAAAATGTCCATGTATAATTCTGACTTGGAACCATTTTTAGGAATTTTATCTCTATTTTCTCATTTATTGTTTGTTGTTCCCCTGTGAACACTCACTGCTTTCAGTCAGTAAATGGAAGCACAGAAACTGAGAGAAGTTAAATACTGAAACAAGACCTCAAGCTGATATGTGGTGGAGACAAGACATCAGCCCATACATCCTCTCCCAGTATGTGCTAAATCATATCCAATGCCATGTTAATTTAAAAAATAATGCTTTCCCCAAGTGCCCAATAACATAATGATGTCAGAATTACAAGAAGTGTACTGTAAGGCACTATATATGACATAGAATCACTAGAAACAACACTAGAGCCAGAAAAGTAAGTGATTTCAAGTTTTGGATGATCAGAAAGACCCAGAAGAAGAGATTCTGAAGCAAATGTCTGGTTATACTTCGCAACATCATTTGCTTTAAGGATGTCAGATGAAGACCAAACATACACATATTCACTGCCAAGCAAAAATAGTTAAAAATTATCTGAGAAATAATTTTTAGGGTGTAATAAAAGGAGTATTTGCTTGAAGCTCTGATATCCAGATCTCTTCACCAATGTGTGTGACTAAAATACAATGAACCTAGAAATGTTGGCCATATGTATGCCCCGTAGTTAATGTGGGATGATCTAGCTGTGTTCAACATCGTTGGAGAAGCAACTCTCTTGCTGATGGAAATACATTCCTGAGATTTAGTTCTAAAAGCTTTGAATTATTACAGACTTCAAGTCAGACTTTTTCATTTCATTTGGTGCAGGAACGGGGGGTGACAATGTCAAAATTGAACTCAACAAAGACTGGAATTTTGATTCATCAATTAATCCACATGATCAAAATTTCAAAGCAACCTTGATTTTTGCGTATATTTCCTTCTACACCTGATACAGCACACCATATTCCAGTCAATTTTATTGTGTACACTATGGACATTTAATCATAATCATTTGACTTGCACGGCAATTTACCATCTATTTAAAGGCAAAGTTGGTTGTTAATCTCCTATGAAAATCTACTCTTAATATCATGAGTGTTCTTATGACAAGACCACTTAATGGACCAGTTCAGCATGGATCTGATGGAAAATCTTTGGATAACATTACAAAGTATCTTTGGTCATTTTACTCTATAGCTTTACAATTTATCTTGTTAATTTACTTAAGAAAACTTGAGAAATGAAAAATAATGTTTAAGTTCTTTATGTTTTTTCTATTTCTCTATGTATTTGTATATCTCTTGATCCTTTACAAATAATCACTATTTTATCTTAATTTCTTCCAATTTGAAAGGCAGAAATTGGTGGTTACCAAGTCAGGAAATAATACAGTGGATCTTGAAACTCAGATCATTGAAACCAATTCTGCTCCATTAATTTTAATTCAGGAAGAGTTTCAGACTCAGGCAAGACCTGGAAATATGGAAAGGAGTAGACAGGAATGGAAGAGAACAGGAAAAGAGGAGTATTCTGAAAGGGAGAAATTGACCCCAAGTATAGGAGTAAAGAGATGGCAAGATACCCATTAAGAGAAGGGAGTTTCTGTAGGGGATGGTGACAAGCCCATCTTAGAAGGACAGTGTGGCTTGAGTATATAAAGATTAAAAGTCAGGCAGAAAAGTGGACCTCTCTTTTGGTGGTAAAGGGGTCCATTAGCAGAAAGCAGGGTACTCAGAATCTGTGACTTCCACATACCTTCTAAAGTTGTCAATATGATTTTAGGAGGTTTTTAAGCAGAAATGTGACACAGATTAAGATATTTAACTTAATGAGGTTGTCAATAACTACTGACTGGATATAAATTAATCTTTCTGTAATAATATTCACCAGATTTGAAGTTAAATCACAACTAGTCCTTACATGGGATGAGAGTGTCAGCACAGCTCTACTCCCTACTCTCCCATTCCTTTTCTTCTATGAGAGCTGTTGGGAAACTTGCTCTATTTGTGAGTTCATGATCAGTATAACTTTAATATGGCCTACTTTTTCATTTCCAATGGGCTTTCAATTTTTCTTTGTGTTGTTTTTTAATATATTCCAGTAGGTACTAATAAGTTGCCATCCTATACAGAAAGTCACCAGTTTAGAAATGAAAGCACAGAGGACTCATATAATACGCAGTTGAAGAGTTGAACAGCAGGACATGAACTGGTATGGTGGAAAAGTGTCTGGGGCTTAGAAACAAAGTCTTTGGATTAAGGTGCTTTTCTTCTAATTTATAGCCTCAACTTTTCATATGTGAAATATTGTCAAAATGCATGCATTGCTTGGCTCACGTGTTTGGTTTTGAGGAATAATTAGATAGTATATGTAAATTTCTTAGTGGATTATAATGCATTTCACAGATATTTATAATATTGATGAGTTTAACAGTAAATTGTTAGTATTTTAATAATAATAATAAAATAGCTGTATTTCCTTAGGTTGGGTATGGAATAAGCTCAAATTGAAAAATACTTTTATTCACAGTTTGAAAAGATACATTTTCGTGGCATTTAAAACTTACTTTCACAATGAGAAATTATCTTTACCTCCTGGAAGAGCCCATCTAGAAATTTCTAAATATCTATGGCAGCACTCTGAATTAAAATTAGGTGCAAAAATGATGTCAGAAAAGAAACTGTCCGTTAAGCAACTGTGACTGGAATTGTTCCCCACCTCCCAGGGCAATGTAAAGTTGGATGAGAGATACATGGAATGAAGAAACTTCTTGGTGTGTCAAAAACAGTGTCCCACAGACCCAATTAAAAGGGGAGTTGGGAATAAAAGTAGAACATGAACTATAAAAATGAAATAAAACTCTCCTGACCATATAACTTTTGGAAACACAGGACAAATGTCCACCAACCAAAACTCATAATCTGTGAAAACCTTTAAATTCTTCGTGTATTTGCCAAAAGAATTTTAAATGCCAAGTTAAAACAGAGAGCTTAGTTATTTAAATAATGATTGCCAATTTTAAATGTTAGAATAAAATGATCCAGATGTTATGAAAATTTAGTAAAACATTTAAACATATCATCATTTAGCACCTCTAGTTATTCTCGGGCCACTGTTTTTGAAATGTCATTCATATAAGAGGTTTTGTAATGAAAAGAATACAAATAAGCAATAAAATAAATACTTTTACAGGACAAAAATGAATTTAGAAGTTTAAGACCTTAGCTATATTTTAGTTCTTAAAACTTAGGTTCTGATAAAAGATTTTTATATTTCACTGGAAAATATTTGGATTCTGGGAAATAACAGAATTCACTAAGAAAGCAGGATTATACTTTAGGCACATGCATAATGACAAACACAAACACCCATAAACTATGCACATGTGTGCTTTAAAATGCAAATGAAATTTTATCAAAGTTGTTTTATGAAATAGATATTCATAGATATTTAGAGTAGGAGAACTGTGTAGGAGTTAACTCCCCTTTCTATAGTTGAGTAAGTGAATGTATTTAGTAGTAAAATGATGATCCAAAGTCACAGAAATTCTAGTAATAATTGAATCAGTAACATATACAAAATTCTAATATTTCAGATGACAAATAAATGCTTTTAAGTATATAAAATAACTTTTATATTTGGATGCTGAGATGCAACTGGGTTTATTTATTAAATTTTAAAATTTGAGAAAGTTTTTCTAATACTATTCAACAAATATTTCCTGAGCACATACTAAGTCATTTCCAGGCACAGTTTTTGCCCCAGAAGATAAAATATCTGACTGAATGTTTTGCAAGGAAATTAGTGCTAGAAAAAGAGTTGTGCTGTAGAGATATAACACATTTTTGCTAAGTTAAGAGAAAATATTTAGTAAGATTTATGAAATCTGAAGGTTGCAATATTTTTCCATTAAACATGTATAAGGAATTTCTCAGAAAACACAACTTAATTGATATAGACTTACATCTCTATTCTAGAATCAATAATTAGACTTAAAAATATAGTCTTAGATGAAAAAACATTTTATGAGTAAAAATAAAAGTGAGTTGTTAATGTACACTTTTCCTTCCTGAAGCAGGAGATATGTACTTTCACAAATATCTCAGACATGTGTTTGAGTAGATATTTTTAACAAAATAGTACATTTATATTTATTTCTTATGTTTCTACATTTTTATATTGATACACAACAGCATTTTAGAGTTCATAAATTATGTTTATATTATCATATTTAATTTATGTTTCAGAATATCTATACCACAAGGTGATGAGGTTGCTATGTTCTCTGTCCTCAAAGAGACTGGAAAATAGTAGAATAAACAGATGTATAAATTAATAGATATAAGACAACTTGAGTACTATGAAATAGATGTAAATGCAATGTAGATGGGTTATACAATGATTCTAATATATCCCTTAATTTTATACCTTTGAACTAGTTGATAACTGATGCTGTGAAAGAAATCATCCAACAGCTGGGACTGCTTTCACAATTGGAAAAGCAGAGAGATGTGTTCAAGGTCATCATGGATCTACTAGCTTAGCTCACCCAAATGAGGTTTAAGGATGGGAAATATATATTAGGAATATTCAGTGACTTTGTTTTTTTTTTTTTTAATATCTGTATTATTTTTCCCAATAGTTTCTTTTTTGTGTTTGTTTGTTTGTTTAACTTTATTTTGTACATTTAATAATTGAAAACATAAACAATTAAAAACTAAAAAGTAAACACAGATGAATAAATTTATCGAAGTAAGTAAAATAAAAACAGAAGTGATGGAAACACTGCAGCATAATTAAAACAAAGGATAGTGTTCAGATAGTTGATTTAAAGTGACCTGAAAAAGTAAGAAATTAATGATGTAGCTAAAAGACTGACCCAGGGGCCATCAAGAAACCTTGAAGCAATATGTGCATATTACCCCAAATTTCCTGTTTAATATTCAAATATAGCACTTAAACTGATGTTTCCCGGAGTTTAACTGCAGATTATAAAGGGTTGAATAAAGTGGCCACTCAAATGAAGAGAGATCATGAATTTAAGGGACATAGGTATCTCCAATAAATTTGGCTATGGTAGTCAAAACTGCATGGTATTGGCACAAGGATAGACATACAGACCAATGGAACTGAATTGAGAGTTCTGAGATAGATCTTCTCATATACAGTCATCTTATATTCGACAAGGCCACCAAGCCCACTCAACTGGGAGAGAATGGCCTTTTCAACAAATGGTGCTTGGAAAACTGAATACCCATTACCAAAAGAATGAAAGAGGAACACCAGCTCACACCTTATACAAAAATCAACTCAGGATGGATCAAAGATCTAAATATAAGAACCAAAACTATAAAGACCTTGGAAGATAATGTAGGGAAGCATCTACAGGACCTTGTAATAGGAAATGGTTTCATGAACCTCACACCCAAAGCATGAGCAGTGAAAGAAAAAATAGATAAATGGGACCACCTCAAAATTAAAATCTTTTGCACCTCAAAGGAGTTCATCAAGAATGTGAAAAGACAGCCTACTGAATGGGAGAAAATATTGGGTAACCATATATCTGATAGGAACCAAATAGCCAGCATATATAAAGAAATCCTACATCTCAAAAATAAAAAGACAAATAACCCATTTAAAAAATGGGTAAGTAATTTCAACAGATACTTCCCCAAAGAAGAAATACAAATGGCTAAAAAGCACATGAAGAGATGCTCAACATCATTAGCTGTTAGAGAAATGCAAATCAAAACTAAAATTAGATATCATCTTATATCCATTAGACTGGCAGCCATTAAAAAAACAGAGCACTACAAATGATGGAGAGGATGTGGAGGAATGGGAACCTTCATCCACTGCTGGTGGGAATGTAGGGTGGTCCAGCCATTGTGGAGGACAGTTTTGTGGTTCCTCAAAAAACTAACTATAGATCTGCCATATGGTCCAGCAATTTCACTGCTGGGTATATACACAGAAGAAATGAAAGCAAGGACACAAACAGATATATGCACACCGATATTCATAGTGGCATTATTCATGATAGCCAAAAGTTGGAATCAACCTAAATGCCCATCAACAGATGAATGGATAAACAAAATGTGGTATATACATACAATGGAATATTACTCAGCTGTACGAAGAAATACAGTACTAACACACAGGATAACAAGGATGAATCTCTAGGACCTTATGTTGAGTGAAGCAAGTTAAGCACTGAAGGACAAATATTACATGACCTCTCTGATATGAATTAATCAAATCAAGGAGACTCAGGGAGTTAGCATCTGGAAGATAGGTTTACAGGAAATAGAAAGGGAGAAGAAGGTTGTGAGCCAACAGACAAAATCTATGATAAGGTAGAAGTGAGTAGTTGTACAGTGAAGGGATATGACAGAGGTGTAGTCATACTAATGGGTTGAGTGGTGCAAGTTTGACAGAGCGGGTAGGGTGGGGAGGATGGGTTGGATAGTCCATAGAACTGGGGGGAGGATTGGGGGAAGGACCAGGTGAACACTGAGGATTGTTGGGTATGTAATTGAAGCTACAATGTTGGGAAAGCTCTTTTGGCAATATGACAAAGAAGGGTTACTGGTTTAAGGTGTTGGATGGGGGCATTCAGGACAGGGCACACCTGGGGAAGTCTTCTAGAGAATGTGCAAATGATCATTTTGTCATATGTGTTGTATCAGTAGGTGGAGACTCACATAATGAGCAGGAAGGAGTTAGACTCCCATCCAGAGGAGGACTGATATGTTCTCAAACAGAGGGGCAGGAGTCTCTCGAGAGCATGGGCACTTCCTAATAGGGGAGGACAGTCCAGTGTGTCAAGCCCTCAGTGTTGTTGCAAGTAACTATGAATCTTGTCCTTCAAGGAGTGAAGCCTGGTGGTCGCCATGGGTCCTGAGGGGAGGGGGAGGGAGGAATAGAAAAGATGGAAGAGGGATATTTAGTGGGCAATGGAAGTGTTCTGCATGATCTTGCAATGATGGATACAGGCCATGTTAAATTTCATCAAAAATTTATACAAGTGTATGGTCTAAAATGTAAACCATAATGTAAACCATTGACCATGGTTAGTAGCTATGTTTCAATATTTGTACATCAGTTGTAACAAATGTGCCACCCACATAATAAAAGTTTATTAATTTGGGAAGGGGGAAAAGGGGGGTGATGTTGGGTATGTGAGAGTCCCCTATATTCTGTATGTGACTTTACTATGACCTAAAACTTCTTTGAAGACAAAATGAAAAAAGGTAAGACACTGGGAGAGAAATGGAAGAAAATGTCACTGTACATACAGGACAACAGATATTACAGTGATGAAAGACAAAATGTAGAAAAAAAATTTTTTTAATATTTTTCATTATTTTTTTAATATTCCAATTTTTAAATATTATTTTAGTTTCAGTTTTTATAAATTATTATGTATTTTATTTCTTATGTCTAAACCTATCATTATTATTTCATTTCCTATTAATTGTATTTGGTGATATTTTTGGCTTCATTTTTTATGAAGTTTTAGATCACAGAAGGGTTACAACTGTGGCAGGGGAAGATCATTGGTGTGGGGTGTCAGTGATGGAGGATACAGGGGAGGAAGTTCACCTGGGCATACATATAAGGTATATAAATGTGTTCAAATGTTCATGGGGTATTGTCACAGTGGGTAGAGATTCACACAATAATCAAAAGAATATTGAATTCCCATCCTGGGGAGCATTGCCACATTCTCTAATGGAACAGCAACAAACCCCCAAGTATAGGTGCAATGACTAGTGAAGAAGGATGAGCCATTGATGGGCCTTTGATATTGATGACTATGCTTATGAGCCTTTGCTCTTGAAATTGCAACTTAGCCTAGTGTTGTAGGGTGCCTAAGAGTTGCCTCCTGAGAGCCTTCATGTTGCTCAACTGTGGCCTCTCTCTAAGTCAAATTCAGCATATAAATGCATTACCTTCCTTCCAATGTGGGACATGAGTCCTGGGAATAAGACTCCCTGGCACTGAGGGATTACTACCAAGCACCAACTAGCAATGCAACTGGAAAAAGACCTTGAATAAAAGGGGGAAAAGTTAAAGACAAATGAGTTTATATGGCTAAGAGACTTCAAAGTGAGTTGGGAGATCATCCCAGAAGTAACGCTTATGCATGTCTCAGCAAGATCGCATAGACCACCAAAGTAGATACTACCCCAAATAGTGGGACTCCCGAGGGCTCTGGAGACACCCACGTCCCACAGTCATGGCAGATAGCTCTGGAGTTTAGTGCCTTGCCAATGGGCCCTACTTTGGAGTTTGTGCTCCTGAGTGTCACATTAGACTCATTTGTGACTTCTCTATACATGCCTCTTCTGTCCCTTCTATTTGAACCTATACTTGGTGCTGGAGTTGGTAGATATACGTCTAAGAGACTTGAATCTTTGGGCTGTCCATGTGCCAGCTGGGCTCTGAGCTTCAGTGGAATTGCAACAGTGAAGGGATATGACAGAGGTGTAGTCATACAATTGGGTTGACTCATCCAGGAAAACTAACAAGGAGGTGAGGATGGACAACCACCATACCAAGGAACCAAGAGAGTCTACAACTGCAAGCAAGACAGTCCCATCCATCAGCCATATGGAATCAAAGCCTCCTCTCAAGTGGAGGTGGAGTGGGCATCACCATCCCAGAATCCTCAGGATTGGGGAATAAAATATGGACTAGAGTGGACTTACTGGTATTCTACTATACAGACTTATTGTGATTCTAGCAATGGAAGATATTATATCATTGATGTGGAGACAGTGGCCACTGGAGGTGCTGAAGGTAGGGAAAGGGAAAAAGAGGTGTAATATGGGGGCATTTTCAGGACTTGGAATTGTCCTGAATAACATTGCAATGACAGATACAGGCCATTATATATATCCTGCCATAACCTACAGAATTGAGTGGGAGAGAGTGTAAACTACAATGTAAACTATAGTCCATGCTTAGTGGCAATGCTCCAAAATGTGTTCATCAATTACAATGAATGTACCACACTAATGAAAGCAATTGTTAAGTGGGGAAAAGCGGGAGGTGTAGGGAGTGGGGCACATGGGTATCCCTTACATTTTTTTACATCACATTTTATGTAATCTAAGTATCTTTTAGAAAAAATAAAAAATATATTTTAAAAAATCTATCAGGTGAATGGTTTTGCTATTGAGTTTAGCATTTTAAATAAAACTGTGTTGAAAGAGAAATAGTAGAATGGTAACTCACTGAGCACTTATTTACGTAGTAATGTTTAGTTTGTTTTGGATTCTTTAAAAAAAATTAGGCCCAGAATTTTAGCTATACTAATTACCATCCCAATCAAATGGATATCTATGTATTAATTCTGGATAGTAGATAAAATATTTTGAACTAATAAACCTAAAACCCACTGGTTGGACTGTTTATTTAAGGTCTATTTTACTGGATTTAAATATGGAATACTTGAATAAAACTAATATAAATTGAATTCCACTGATTAAAGTACAGTTTTAAAAATCTCTGCTTTTGTGGTAAATTTCTAGACAAATTACAAATGCAAAGCATAAAATAGTGTACTGTTTGCAGGTATGTGCTAGAGAAATGAAGTGCTTGTCTTCAAACTTTCAAAATTCTGACCTTTCAAAATAAGAGGTTTAAAAGCAATTTTTTTTTTCAAAAATCAGCATTTGCTTTTAAGCACTTAAATTGTCAATTCCAATTAAAATAATCCTTACAGATAAATCTTAAAGTTATTCCTTTCATTCTCAATTATTTTTTACTTTCAACTATATATTCAACACAGAACCAGTTTCTAAATACAGCTGGAGCCTGGGAAGGAAGCACACAGAGGAGCAGAGCAGCTGAGCCTATTGAGCCCCGGGGAGAGAGAGACAGAGCCAGTCGCTTGAAGTCTAGAGCTGGCCTTGTGGAGAGAGCAGGGTGGCTGAGCCCAGAGAGGAATAAGCCCTGGGAAGAGAGGAACCCAGGAAGCCTGAACTCTTGGCAGATGTTGGCAGCCATCTTGCTCCAATACATGGCAACGGACTTTGGTGAGGGAAGAAATTTATGTTTTATGGCCTGGTAACTGTAAACTTCTATCCCAAATAAATACCCTTTATAAAAGCCAACAGATTTCTGGTATTTTGCATCAGTACCCCTTTGGCTGACTAATATGGGTAACAAGAGAGTTTCTCAGTCTGTTCTCCAGATTAAATAGACACGATACCACCATCAGTATGCTCCGGTCCACAGATTTCTTTTGTGGGCCATTTCCAGAGGATGGAGTAGCTTCATGAACTAGGCATTCAGTTTCTAAAACTTCAGTTCCTGGATCAACTTCATCACAGAGGTTAATAGCTGTATAAGCTGGAAGAACAACATAGCTCCCTTGTTTTCCAGCAGGCCACTGTCATTTCAGCTGGAATTATATACAGGCAGCTGGTATCCAGTGATGACCTGCTCTGGTGAACTTGGATAAGGAGGATATGCCTGAACATATTGAGTTATAGGATTCATCATGGATGGAAGTTGCACATAAGTTTCGGTCTTTGGATTACTCCAAACACTGAAACTGTGGTGGAGAAGGATTAAAAACCAGAGGATGTGGCTGCACATGATAAGCACATACATTTTGTTTCCTGATTGCAGGACCCAGTTTCAGCTTTTTACCATGGAAATGTATCTGTGATTCTACTATCTTCTGCACATCCACATCATTAGAAAGTGAAACAAGTCCATAGCCTTTGGAAACACTAGTTTTACCAGTGATTACCTTTACTTCTTCTACTGAACCATCTTTAGCAAAGAAACTTCTAGTTTTGGTTATCTGTCCTAACATCAATTCCACCAAGAAAAACAATGTTTGGCATGATTTTGCCTTCTGGTAAAACATAGCCTTGGCTGGTTGAAGCTGATGAGGATTGAAAGCTGGCCTCTTTGGAGACGGTTGAGTTTGGAGTCAGAATTTGCAGCAGACATGATGGCAGCAGCCAGTTTTCCCACCGATGGGGCTCAAAAGGAGCAGAGTCTGTGCTTCCGGTACCACTCCGGAGGCTGGTGCTAGGTCTGCTGGCACCTGCGGCCATGCTTCAAATGGGCATAGGAATAAAAGTCAGATATGTAAAGGAAATCAAAGGCGAGAGGTGGGTGAGGCTGAGGAGCCCTAAATGATGGATGGTGCACGTGGACTCAGTGCCTTTGTTTTTTATTGCTCCTAGCACCTTACACTGGTTATCCTGTGTGTGTGAGAGAGAGAGAGTGTGTGTGTGATAACAAGAGTAGGGAGGAAGAAGCTTGTATATCTTGTTCATCCCTCCACTGAATACACAAAGGTTGATTTTCTAGGCTCTTGAGCAATTTTCTTATGCAGTATTTGTGGTCTCATGGCCAGGATAACTTTAATGTGACCCAATGATTCATTTCCATCAGGCTTTCAGATTTTTTTGTTTTGTTTTGCTTTTTAGTATCTTTCCATCAGTACTAACAGGCTGTCATCTTATACAGATAATCACCAGTTTAGTAATGAAAGTACAGAGGAATCACCTAATACCAATTTGAAGAGCTGAACAGCAGGACATAAATTGGCATAGTGGAAAAGTGCTTGGGACTTAGAATTGAAGTCTTTGGATTGAGATGCTTTGCTTCTAATTTATATCCTCACCTTTCTCATATGTGAAATAGTGATTAAAAACACCTGCTTGCTTGCCTTATATAGGTTCTTTTGAGAAATAATTAGTATACGTAAATTTCTTCATGGATTAAAAGGCATTTCACAGATAATTATAATAACGATGATGACTGGAAGAGTAAATTGTTAGTTGTATTTTAATAATAATAATAAGGTAGCTACATTTCCTCAGGTTGGGTATCACGTAAGCTCAAATTGAAGAATACCTTTATTCACAGCTTGAAAACGTACATTTTAAAGGCATTTAAAACTTACATTCATACTGAGAAATTATCTTCAGCTCCCAGAAGAGTCCATTTAGAATTTTCTTAATATCTATGATAGCACTTTGAATTAAAATTGGGTTCAACAAATGATGTCAGGTGGCACAGATGCAGAAGAGTAAATGTCTTTTATGCAGCCGTGACTGGAATTGTTCCCCAACTCCCAGGGCAAGGTAAAGCTGGAGCGAGAGATGTGTGGAATGGAGAAACTTCTTGGTATCCCACAGACCAATGTAAAAGGGGAGATGGGAGTAAAGGTAGAACATAAACTATAAAAATGAAATAAAACTCTCCTGACCATATAACTTTTGGAAACACAGGGCAAATGTCCACCAACCAAAATTCATACTATGTGTGAACTTTTAAATTCATAGTATATTTACCAAAAGAATTTTAAATGCCAATTAGTTAAGAGCTTAATTAATTAAATAATAATTACCTGAGTCAAATTATAGAATAAAAAAATCCAGATATTATGAAAATTGAATAAAACATTTAAATATGCCATCATTTAGCTCCTCTATTTGCTCTATTTACATTCTTTTTGAAATGTCATTCATATAAGTGTTTTGGGAATGAAAATAATATAAGTACATAATAAAATAAATACTTTTTACAGGATAAAAATGAATTTAGAAGTTTAAGGCCACACAGGGAAAAGTAAAGAATTGAAATATTTGCTCAGTGAATTCAGATAGATGGATATCACTTTACTGAATTAAAGTGTTTCAAGAACCTCTGTGAAGCTATATTTTAGTTCTTGAAACAGAATGTATGCTCTGATCATAAATTTTCATATTTCACTGAAAAATATTTGGATTCTGGGAAATAACAAAATTCACATAAGAAAGCAGGTTCATAATTTTGGTACATGCATAATGACAAAACACAAACACCCATAAACTATACTATGTGTGTTTTAAAATACAAATGAAAATTTATTGAGGTTGTTTATGAAATACATATTCATAGATGTTTAGAAAAGGAAAACTCTCTATAGGAGGTAACCATTATAACTCCCCTTTCTATAATTGAGTAACTGAATGTATTTAACGATAAATTGATGCTCCGAGGTCACAGGGCTACTCATAATAGTTGAATCACTAACAATGACCACATTCTAATATTTCAGATGACCAATAAATGCTTTTACATATATAAAATAACTGTTTGTTTTTGGAGGCAGAGATGCAGCAGTTTACTTATTAAATTTTAAATTTTGAGAATATTTTTCCAATACCATATATATTAATTCCTTCAGTCAAGAAATATTTGCTGAGTACTTACTAAATGCCAGACACCATTTTTTGGTTGTAAAAATATAATATCTCATATTTTGCCATGAAATGAGTACTGGAAGAAGAGAGTTTTGTCATAGAAATATAACATACGTATGTGCCAAGTTACATACAATAGAATATATTTTTAAAAATTTATGAAACTGAATGTTTCAACATTTTTCCAATGAGCATGGTGAAAGGAATTTCTTAGAAATTCCCACAACTTTATTGACATAGATTTACATCTATATTTTAGAACCAAAAATGAAACTTGAAATATAACCTTAGATAATTCTACCAATAAATTATTTTTAAAGTGAAATTAAAATGGGTTAAGTTGCTGCATATTTTTTCTTTCTAAGGCAAGAAATAAGGTACTTTTCACAATTATCTCTATCATTTCATATTTTTCCAAGTTCATATGTATCCCAGGAGATATTTTTAATGAAATAGTACTTTTTCTTTATATTTTATGCTTCTACATTTTAACACAGCCAACTGCATTTTAGAGTATATAAAATATGTTCATATTCATTATTACCTTTAGGCTACCTTTCAGCGTATGTATCACCACAAAGTGATGGGGTTTTTAAAAACTCTGTCCTCAAGGAGATCTGAACCTAGTGGAATAGAGAGACCTATAATATAACATTATAACACAACCTGATGAGAATATGAAACAGATGTAAATGCAAGGTAGGTGGGTTATATGATGATTCTAACGTGTCCCCTAATTTTATGCCTTTGAACCAGCTGATGACTGATGCTGTGACAGAAACCATCCAACTGCTGGGACTTCTTTTTAGACATTATGGTTGGGAAGGCAGAGTAATGTGTGCAAGGTTGTCATGGATCTACTAGCTTAGCTCACCCAAATGAGGCTTAAGGGTGGGAAATATATATTAGGAATATTCAGAAGTAAGTAAAATAAAAACAGAAGTGATAGAAACACTGTAGCACAATTAAACTAAGGGAACATTTTCAAATAATTAATTTAAAGTGGCCTGAAAAACTAAGAGATCAATGATATAACTACTAAGGTTGACATGGGGGTCATCAAGAAATTTGGCCTTAATTAGTGATATTTGCATATTACCTCAAAATTTCCTGTTCAATATCCAAATATGGCCTGTAAGCTGATGTATCCCGGACTTTAACTGCATATAATAGAGGACAGAATAAAGTGGTCATTCAAATAAGACCATTGTGACCCATGTGATGTTAACAATTCTTATGTGCATGAATTTAAGGGAGGTGGGTATTCTCCAAACAATTTGGCTAACAGTTTATATTCATTTTCTATTTCAGAAGAAAGCCTAAGACAATTTGTATCCATACAGAATTTATGATACAGCCACGAGGATATTTAAACTTTCTTACTTACTGCCACAGAGACATATATGATGAAATGGAAACATGTTGTTATTCATTATGTTGATATTATAAGGATATCTCAATCTGAAGACCAGACTAACAGAGAATTACCATGTTAGCTAAACTACTCCTAGATACCAGGAAACAAAGCTTAAATTTAATAATGCTCATAAACTCCAAAAACCATTGCCAAATCTATTCTTCATAGATCCTGATGCTCAAAAGATATTAGAAGCTCCAGGAAATTGCCATCAGGTTTACCATAAAATTTGGCAAAATCCTATGATAGCCAATCATCAGCAACCACTGGAATTCTCACTTTTTTGAGCTTTCATTTTAGCTACTTCTGCTATCTACATGAAAATGGTATGTTCAAGAACAGGTTATGGGGAGACCAGTTACATGAGAAAGGGACTTCCATGTCTTTGGGCACCAAATTAAAATTAAAGAGTTACTCCCCATATCTGAAAGGAACCCTCTTCATGATCAGTTATAAGAGGAAGCCAATCTAGCAGCATGGTTTCCAAATGGAAGCTCAAAGCTAGAAGGTGGCTGCATTGCAACTGGTTGATGGCAACACTTTTGACTGAAGAAGGAAACTACAAATCCACTCAAAGGACATAATTAAGAGTAGTGATCCTCACTCAGAAGTGGAAATAGATAGCATTTCTTAGGCTATGAATATTTACCAATTCTTGGACAGTAGTCAATAGACTGGCAGTATGAGAAGAGATCAGAAATACATTCAAACAATGCAACAATGTGTGGGAAATAAGATGTATCAGAATCCCAAAATGTGACTAGCAATTTTTCTGTTCAGCAACAAGACTAGACGCAACTAAGGACCACCTACCAAGAGGAACCAGGCAGGCCCATAGTTGCCCAGTGGATCATATGGACCCATTATCCATGGCATCAAATGGATACCTATGGTTCTTGACTGGGATAGATACTCATTTGGATTTATTTGCCCTGTAAAAGAAGCAAGAATCTCTATCACTATTAAAGACCTAGAGTAAAAAATGTCATTTTAGTTTTTACGTGGATCATCTGATTAAGAAGCCCATTCTGCTGCAAGACCAATGAAACATGAACCATTTAGCATAATCTTCAATGAACATATCATATATCTTACCATCCACATGTGAAAGAATGTATACATGGATATACTGACATTTAGACATATTGACAATCATAAATATAGATAAGATTTGGTCCTAGCTGAGGTAGTCCACTCTTAAGCCAAATCCGGAGCACTTCTGTAACTATGCAAGACTACAAAACTCATACCTCCAATCTTTCTAGTCTGTTATTCTTTTGTTCAAGCATCTCTAGAGGTTAAGAGCATATACTCTTCCAGGCTTTCTGGAATTGACTCGCAGCTCCCACCTCTTAGAACACACACAATCTTGAAAAAGACACTTTACTTTTTGTTCCCCAATGACCAAATCTATAAAATGAAGATAATAATAGCATGTATCTCATAAAACACAAATAAGGATCAGATAAATTAAAGACAGGTAAAATGTGTGGAAAAATTCCCCCCACTCAGTTGGTGCTAGCCAACTAATTCTTTGGCATTAAATGACAGGTGTCTGAACAGCTTAATCAATTTCATTTGGAATGAACTAAAGAAGAAATATGTATGTGGGTTAAGGAGAAATTAACATTTTGAAAAGTGGGCTTATCTGACAGAGCTTTGATAGAAAAAAATTTGAGAAAGGAAGATGCATTCCTGTGACAAATGATGGGTTTGGGTTTTTCAGAGAGATAATTATTTTTTTTACAAAAGCAATGCCTATTAAACATAGTTTATTTGACTCTTAAAACCTTCAAATATTGTGGTAAAATATACCACAATATTTGTTTTTTATTTGAATACCATTACTACAAGAATATAGCTGTCATAATTGGGTGTGTGGAACATTGTACCTGGAGTTTTGGAAAGTTTCTAATCCTCCATGTTTACATTCCTAACTTTAATTTGTTGCAAATACTGGGAGCTGTCCTCTTGCTCCTCACAAAGAACTTAAAAGGCCTTGAACTGCAAAGGGCTGGTCCTTTGGAGGATTTTACTGGAACTCAAAATGTAGAGAAACACTGGGGTCACCAAGAACACCCCAAGAAACCCTGTGCCTGATAATTGAATATATTATATATCTTCCTCTTTCAGTTTTACATGAGGAATAATCTACTGGTAAGTGGAAACTTGAAAATAAATAAATACAGCATCCAGCTTGCTGTGCCATTCTCACTAATCTCCTCTTACCATATCTTATTCATTGTTACATAAAGTGGGGCATTTCTGAGGCTGTAAAGCAAAGCAGCTCTTAGGGAAGAAGACTGATCTCAAACCAGGGAAAGGAAACCATTCCTCAGGCCCAGAAGTACATAAATGATATCATTTTCCATCTTCTGTTCTAAATTCTGTTTCTCAAATATGGATATCATTTTATATATTTTATCTGTTTTAATTGGATATATCTAATTTTCTTAATTGTCTAATAGGCCATTGTTTTGGTAATTTTCCAATAATACTCTTAGGCAGGGAGTGCCCTAATTTAAAGAAGAGAAAAAAGGAAGCACCTGGTCTTCAAGTCATATCTAGGTATTCTAAACCCAATTCAGGGTTCTTTCTCAATATCAAACCTGCCTCTTTAAGAAACATGTATTCTGCTTGCCCTCCCTGCAGATAGAGAAGAAAATTTGAATCGTTCAGTCAGGTGCTCTAACTTACCAAGCAGGTATGTTAGCTCCCATTATCTTCAAGAACCAAATAATTTGACCCTATTATTGGACATATAATCTGCTGGGGAAAAAACAATTCAATTAGGCTATTTCCAGCAGTATAGTAAACAGTATAGTGTTTTCTTGCCCAAATCCACTCACATTTCCCACAGGTGTTTATCTTATAAATACTCCCCCCAAAACTTCCGCACAATATTCCTCCTTTCAGAATCTAGTTCCTGGGGAATCTAATCTGAAACAATGGCGGAAAATCAACATTTGGAGAAACTGCTGAGAGTTTTCTAAAATCAACCTAATATATGAATTGTCACGTTCAAGAAATGTAATGTCTCCAAATTGAAGATGTTAAAATGTGTATGTGTGTGTGTGTGTGTGTGTAGCCCTAACCACATCACAGTGAAATGGAAAAATAACAAAAACAAAGAAAATATCATAAAAGAAACCTTATTACCTACTAAAAAAAACAGCAGACTTAGAGAATACTCTCTTTACAGCAATAACACAAATCAAAACAGTAGAATAATATCTTCAAACTACAGAGAGAATACCTAGGATTGTTTGCCCATCAAAGCTCTCTTTTTTAAATGAGGTTGAAGCCATTTTAAAGGTAATTCTAAAGAAACTTTTAATGGAAGTAAAATGACCCCAAAAGTGTTATCTGGGATGCAAGAATAGAATGGTAAGGATGCATTTAAATATAAACAAATATTATAAAATGATTCTCGATCGGAGGAAATTTTGCCACCCAGCAAACACTAGCCAATGCCTGGAGATATTTTTGGTTGTTACAACTGGGGAGTTGCTGTAGCATCTAGTGTGCAGAGAACAGGGAGGCTGCTAAACATCCTACAATGCACAGGACAGTCCTTCCCAACAAGGAATTATCCAGCCCCAATTGCCAATAATGCCAACGTTGAGAAACCCTGGTATAGAACAAGAACCACAACATCTCTTTTGTAGAGTTAAAAAAAATGTAATCGTTGAATGTGAATGGATTAAATTCCCCAATCAAAAGATACAGGCTGACAGAATGGATAAAAAAACATGAGCCATCCATATGCTGCTTACAAGAAACCCACCTCAGACCCAGGGATACAAACCAGCTGAAAGTAAAAAGTTGGAAAAAGATACTCCACGTGAATAGTAAACAGAAAAGAGGAGGGGTAGCTATACTAATATCAGACAAAACAGACTTTAAGTGCAAAAAAGTGATAAGAGATACGGAAGGCCATTATATATTAATAAAAGGGACGATCCTCCAGGAAGATATAACAGTCATAAATATCTACGCACCTAAACAGGGTGCCCCAAAATATATGAGACAAACTCTGGCAAAACGGAAGGGAGAAATAGACATTTCTACAATAATCGTCGGAGACTTCAACACCCCTCTCACATCATTAGATAGATCAACTAGACAGAAGATCAACAAGGAAACAGAGAACTTTAACAATATGATAAACAAGTTAGACCTAACAGACATATACAGAACACTGCATCCAAACTCAGCGGGTTATACATTCTTCTCAAGTGCCCATGGATCTTTCTCCAGGATAGACCACATGTTAGGTCACAATACAGCTCTCAATAAATATAAAAAGATTGAAATTATACAAAGCACCTTTTCAGATCATAATGGAATGAAACTAGAAATCAATAACAGACAGGAAAAAAGTAAATTTGCAAATGTGTGGAGGCTGAACAACACAGTCCTAAATATTTGGTGGGTCAAAGAAGAAATTGCAAGTGAAATCGGTAAATATATTGAGACAAATGAAAATGAGAACACAACGTATCAAAACTTATGGGATATAGCGAAGGCAGTCTTGAGAGGGAAATTTATAGCCCTAAATGCCTATATTAAAAAACAAGAAAGAGCTAAACTCAAAGATTTAACTGAACAACTAGAGAAACTAGAAAAATAACAGCAAACCAATCTCAAAGCAAGCAGAAGGAAAGAAATAATAAAGATTAGAGCAGAAATAAATGAAAATGAGAACAGAAAAATAGAGAAAATCAACAAAACCAAAAGCTGGTTCTTTGAGAAGATCAATAAAATTGACAAACCACTCGCTAGACTAGCAAAGGAAAAAAGAGAGAAGATGCAAATATACAATCAGAAATGAAAGGGAGGAAATTACAAAAGACCTCACAGAAATAAAAAGAATCGTAAGAGGATATTATGAGAAACTATATGCCAACAAACTAGACAACCTAGATGAAATGGACAAATTTCTAGAAACACATAACCAACCTACATTGATGCTACAAGAAATACAAGAACTTAACAAACCAATCAAGATTAAGGAGATTGAATCCATCATCAAAAATCTCCCAGCAAAGAAATGTCCAGGACCAGATGGCTTCACAGGTGAATTCTGCCAAGCATTTCAAAAGAATTAACACCAATCCTGTTTAAACTCTTCCAAAAAATTGAGAGGAGGGAAAATTTCCCAACACATTTTATGAAGCCAACATCACCCTAATACCAAAGCCAGATAAAGATTCCACAAGAAAAGAAAATTACAGACCAATCTCTCTAATGAACATAGATGCAAAAATCTCAACAAAATACTTGCAAATCGAATCCAACAGCATATCAAAAGACTTTATACATCATGACCAAGTGGGATTTATTCCTGGTATGCAAGGCTGGTTCAACATAAGAAAATGAATCAATGTAATACACCACATTAACAAATTGAAGGAAACAAAACCACATGATCTTCTCAATAGATGCAGAAAAGGCATTCGACAAAATCCAACATCCTTTTTTGATAAAAATACTTCAAAAGATAGGAATAAAAGGAAAATTCTTCAATATGATAAAAGGCATATATGAAAAACCCACAGCTAACATCATACTCAATGGGGAAAGGTTGAAAGCTTTCCCTCTAAGATCGGGAACAAGACAAGGATGCCCACTGTCACCATTGTTATTCAACATTTTACTAGAAGTTCTAGCTAGGGCAATTAGACAAGACAAAAAAATTAAAGGCATCCAAATAGGAAAAGAGGAAGTAAAACTCTTACTGTTTGCGGTTGACATGATCCTGTACTTAGAAAATCTTGAAGTATCCACGACAAAGCTACTTGAACTAATAAATGAGTTCAGCAAAGTGGCAGGATACAAGACCAACACGCAAAAATCAGTAATGTTTTTGTATACTAGTACTGAACAACCTGAGGAGGAAATCAGGAGGAAAATTCCATTTTCAATAGCAACAAAAAGACTCAAATACCAAGGAGTTAATTTAACCAAAGAAGTACAGGATCTATATGCAGAAAACTACAAAACAATGCCAAAAGAAATTTAAAAAGACCTAAACAAATGGAAAGACATTCCGTGTTCATGGATTGGAAGAATAAATATTGTGAAGATGTCCATCTTGCCCAAACTGATTTATAGGTTCAATGCAATACCAATCAAAATCCCAACAGCTTACTTTACAGAATTAGAGAAGGCAATTACCAAATTCATCTGGAAGGGTAAGGGCACCTGAATAGCCAAAAGCATTCTAAAAAAGAAGAGCAATGTGGGAGGAATTTCACTGCCTGATCTTGAAACATATTACAAAGCTACAATGGTCAAAACAGCATGGTACTGGCATAAAGATAGACACATCGATCAGTGGAATAGACTTGAGAAGCCAGAAATAAACCCTCACCTATACAGTCAACTGGTTTTTGACAAACCTACCAAGCCCACGCTGATGGGAAAAAACAGTCTCTTCAACAAATGGTGTTGGGAGAACTGGATATCTATAACCAAAAGAATGAAAGAGGACCCCTATCTCACCCCCTATACAAGAATCAACTCAAAATGGATCAAAGATCTAAATATAAAAACCAGGACCATAAAACTACTAGAAGAAAATGTAGGGAAACATCTTCAAGACCTTGTAGTAAGTGGTGGTTTCTTGGACCTTACATCCAAAGCACGTGCAACAAAAGAAAAAATAGATAAATGGGACCTCCTCAAAATTAAACACTTTTGCACCTCACAGGATTTTGTCAGAAGGGTGAAGGCAGCCAACTCAATGGGAAAAAATATTTGGAAATCACATATCTGATAAGGGTTTAATATCCAGGATCTATAAAGAGATGTTACAACTCAACAATAAAAAGACAAATGACCCAATTAAAAAATGGGCGAAAGACTTGAAGAGACATTTCTCCAAAGAAGAAATACAAATGGCAAAAAAACACATGAAGAAATGCTCAACATCACTCATGATTAGGGAAATGCAAATCAAAACTACAATGAGATATCATTTTACACCTATCAGAATGGCCACTATTAAAAAGAGAACTACAAGAGTTGGAGAGGATGTGGAGAGATAGGAACACTTCTTCACTGTTGGTGGGAATGCAGAATGGTACAACCACTATGGAGGACCATTTGGCAGTTCCTAAAGAAGTTAAATATAGACTTGCCACGTGACCCTGCAATAGCACTACTAGGTATATACCCAGAAGAACTGAGAGCAGTGACACGAACAGACATCTGCACAACGATGTTCATTGCAACATTATTCACCATTGCCAAAAGTTGGAAACAACCCAGGTGTCCATCAACAGATGAATGGATAAACAAACTGTGGTCTATTTACACGATGGAATATTATGCAGGTGTAAGAAGAAATGAAGTCGTAAAGCATATGGCAACATGGATGAACCTGGAGGACATTATGTTGAGTGAAGCAAGCCAGACACAAAAGGACAAATACTGTATGAATGCATTACTATGAACCAAATATATTGTGTAACATATTATTTGATTTTTAAAAAAAAATTATATGCATCATTACATTTAATTGAGAAATGTATATATTTATTCATCTGTGTTTACTTTTTTAGTTTTTAATTGTTTATATTTTCAATTATTAAATGTACAAAAAAAGTTAAATAAAAAAAGCAAAAAAAAAAAAAAGTAAACTAAAATACTGGGAAATAATACTATGTAAGTCGGAAGGGAATTATGCTCTGAGTTGTATGATAGCAATTAAAGCCTTCTGAAGCCTAGTAATGGGTTTATATCTTCCTGTAAAGGAAAAAAAATGAAATAAAAAAAGATAAATTAACCAAAATATATCAATCAAAAATGGTAGTGGAAGGAGCAAAAAGAGCATCAACATATGAAAAGTAAGAAGTAATAGGGCAGAAATATGTCCAGATATCTCAATAACCATAATCAATGTAAATGGACTAAACTCAGCAGTTTAAAAATAGTATTGCTGTACTGGATATAGCTATTTTTTTAATCTAGCAATACATTATAATTGACACACCTAATGCATAAGAAAATATACAGGTTAAAACGAAAAATTGGAAAAAGTACACTAGACAAATAATATGTGACAAAGGGAATTTAAGACCAAAAAAAAGCATTATTAAAGGTAAAAGGGGTAGTTACATTATGATAAGAGGTTCATTTCATCGGGGAGATATGTAATTCTAAACTTTATTCCCCTAATAAAATTGCCTCAAAACTTCTTTTAAGTATATTTCTCTCTCAAGTATTGAAAAACAAGGACATAAATAGGAATTAGAATATATAAACAGTTGAACAAAACATTTAACTAGCGTAAAACTCACTGCAATGGAATACGCATTCTTCTGAGGCACATATGCAACATATATAAAATTGATATTACATTAGGCTGAAAAGCAAGCAGTAGCAAGTTTAAAATAAATTATATTCAAAAGTCCACATTTTCTTTCTTAACAACATTTAAGTTAAAGGCAATTAGTTCATTACTTTATAGGCGCCAAGCACTGGTATATTTAAAACATACTTCTAAATGACTCAAGAGCAGCAGAGATTTTCAATATATTTAACCACTGCTATGGCTTGTGCTCCAATAAATCAGAATGAATGGCTGCCATAAGCAACAAGTATGGCTACCTTCACGTGTGCCAGCTAAATATTGGCCTTGCTTATTGGTTAGAGAAAGAAAAGGACAAGGAAAGTTAAGAGCACATAGAACCGGGCCTTAGCTTGTACCCACTGGTGCAACATGATCGTTAGTAATTGGTCGGTAGCTGTGACATACATAGTCTTTGTAAAATATTTTCAATATCAATATCTTAGCAGAGATATATGAGTATCTCAGGAGGACAAGCCTAAAGAATGAAAGTTATTGAATACTGCATATTAAAATTCTATGGACACAGAAAAAGCAGTTTTTTAAGGGAAATCTTCATTCTTAACTTCTTATAGGAGCCCTGGCTTCATAAGGAAGGGAGGGAGCAGGCAGCGCAACAGGAAAAGGAATGCAAGAAGAAACTATCAAAAGAATTTGGCTGCAGTGCAAAGATGCCAGATAATGTGTTGTGTAATCACATCTGTTTTCTTCACTAAGTCCACACAATAATCTTGAAAGATATGTCTTTTTTCTCTTAATTTATAAATGAAGAGATAAAATTGGTAAGTGGTTAAGCTAGGCTTTTAACCATAGTCTTTTTTTTTTTTTTAACCATAGTCTTTTCCTTTAGATGCATACTGGTTTAGAAGAGAAAAGTCCTGAAATCCAGCTGCATCTAAATCAAGAAAAACAATCAAAAGGTATTAGAGGGCTGGAAAGTTAAGACCTCCTAACAGGATTTAGCCTCAGCATTTCTCCAATGCTGTTAACTGGATATATAGGTTATTTCAGGGGACTCATGATCAAGTCCTGTGGAGTTTATGGAAGAGGCCAGGGATAAGAATGGATAATAGTTTGGCCTTGACTTGACCCCAGTATTGCATTGTCCTCCTGAGAAACTCAGGAATATTCCCATATTCACAGATAATGGACAGTGAGTCCTAGAAACCAAGGGCTTTAGCCAACCAGAAACTGCTGAACATACCTAAGGTCATGGGTTTTCAGCATGATGCACTTGAGGGAAGATGGGAGGGTTCAAGAATTTTCATTTTATTAAAGGTTGCAGAAAACCTTTCACTGAAGCAGTCATACAGTCTTAGACTGGACTCAAACCTCTGCTTCAACCTTACTGACCTATACCTGTGATAGTGATTTAGCCCCCCTGAACCTCAGTTTTCTCATTATGAGGATTAAAGGTGCTAGCTCTTTCATCTACATTTTATAGCACTTCTCTCACTCTAGAGGAAGGGTAGAAATTAGACAAACGAAGGAGGAGAAGGAATAGGGGGAGCTCAATTATAAATGGGTTTTGCCTGGGGTGACTGTGGGTGACCAGCTTGGTGGCATCCAGCCAGAATATAGAGATGGAAAGTTAAACACTAATTATGAGCATTCAGTTTGGCGCTGTAGATTAGATGATTCTTGAAGCAACTCTTCATTGGTACTGTCTTTGCAGTATTTGAAAAAAAGTAGAGCAACTTCTAATTTTAAGGGTAGAAAAAAGGGAGCCACTAAAAGGAGAAGCAAATAGGCTTCCCAGGACGTAGAAAGAAAACCAATGCTGTGAATAAGTCACTGAAATCATAGACAGAAGCAACTCAAGAAGCCTAAAATGGGAACTTGCTGACTCTAAAAAGGACCTTGGCTATATCAAAGACACTGATGTGGTCAAGAGGAACTCGGATGCAGTGTGTTCAGGAATGGCTCCTGTAGGGCAGGCTCTAGAGAGCCAGCACTGGTAAATCCAGTCCTAGGAACAGTGGACCCCTAACCAAAGAAGAAACAGCAATGATTTTACTGATCTGCATAGCAAATCCTTATGACTGTCTCTGGACAGCACCCCTTCACTATTCCAGGTTAATTAAAAGTGATGAACAGCAACCACTTCAGTGACTCATGCTATTTGTAGCTCAGGAAGTATCACATATGTGGCAGATGCATTTGATGCTCATAATAATCTAAAGAGAGACATGAGTTTATGCGATAAGGAAAGTGGAGTCCAGAAAAGTTATACGGATTGTCCTAGGTCACACAGCTAGCAAGTGGCCCCATGGGGATTGGAGTGCAATTTAACAGACTCCAAAATTCATGCACTTCCCAATACCCCACCTTATCTCTCACCTTTTTCTTTATACTAAGAGAGTGCCAAGATCTTCCTAGCCATCTCTTTCACAAACAGATAAGGACAATTTTTAGGTCTATATGACCCTCAACCATGTAAAAAAGGAAGGTTCCAATGAGGCCAACAGATCTAGGAAGGCATCACTTTTTTTCCACTTGTTTTCATCACATAGGCTGGTAATCTTCTCCCACAGGAATACAAGACACAGTCTAATATTTATGCCTGAGCAGGAAGCACATCTCAGAGGACATCATTAAAAGTTGACTGACCTACTTCTCTCTGATATCAAAGTGCAAATGGGGAACTTAGGGATGGGTTCCCTCGTGCCTGCAACAGTCAAAAGCCAAGCAGGTTAAACTTGTAACTTTTCAACAATGCTTTTTGCTCCACGAGTTTTCTGAAGGGAATCTGGGGCTGTTCCTAGGAGATTTATTTCTCCTCTTTAGTTAAAACCAAACAAGAAAGAAAGAATAGGTAAGATCATCATGTGGAAAATTTTAAAATTGGAATCATTTTATTTTGAGAAGAGAAAACAGTGTGCTATATGCTTCCAACTCCAAGCCATGCAAAAGATGTAATTAGAGAAATAAGACACTTTCTAATGAAAGCACGGACTAGTGAGTCAGAGGTGTCAAACTAGTGGAAAAGGGAATATGATAGCACATACATTTTGTTTAGTTACATGGAATTAAGGTATTTGCCACAGTCCTCACTCTTCCATATTGTTTTGTATCCAAACTGTTATACTCAATTACATTAATTGCATAGCAGTAGATATATTTGAGTTTGTGACTCCCAAAAGATATGAAATTATGCAGGTAGTTCATATTATTGGGAAATTAATTGACAGCCCATATAATAAATGTCATGATTTTAAAAGTAGAGCTGTTTGAAAGTAGAATGATATAATTTTTGAAGTGGAGAGTTATTTCTACTGCATTGTTCACTTAAATCCAGGGTAACTGAGTGAGGACACTACAAAGGTGAAATCTGCAGCACCTAGAGTAGGAAACAATAAATACTGAATTTTTCGAACTCTGAATTTACACAAACTACAATGATGTATTTAAAGGGTCACAAAGAAAGGTTTCAAGGACAGGAAGATAATGAATGGCAGATAAATAAAAGGTGGTAAATAAATGATCATATTAATCAGAGAACTTTTGTAGCACCGCTATCTATCCATCATGGCCATTCAGAATCACTGTGGAATAATCACAACCACCACAAAGAGGAACCTGTTCTACTAGAGTTCTTTTAGAGGATACAGATGAACATTCTGTATCTAGTGAGATAAATGAGTATCTATTAAAGAAATTTTAAGATGTAGGTGTACAAAGTTTCAACAGTGGTCACATGATCAGGTATCCATGAGATGACCTATTCAGAGTATATCTTACTGCATATGACACAAATAGGAGGAAGTGCACAGGGATTGATTAAGCCACTTGACCTTTACTCGGAGTTTTTCATGACGGCTCAAATTTGTCATGTGATTTTAGAGGACTTAAATATGAACATGTTAAATGAATATACAATTTTTAATATATATATTTTAATAGAGAAGCTGTAAACTTACAAAGCAATCATACATAATGTGCAGAATTCCCACACAACACCCCTCCACCAACACTTTACCTTGTTGTTGAACGTTTGTTACAGATTATGAGAGAACATCATCAGACTGTTACCACTAACTGTGGTCTATAGTGTCCATTTGGTATATTTTTCCCATAACTCCTCTATTATTAATATAGTAGCTTCTTCGATATTTTTGTAAGAACATTACAATATTGCTGTTAACTATAGTCCATAGGTTACATTAATTGTGTTTTTCCCATTCATCTCCATGTTCTTACCACCTTGTAATAATTGTGTTTTTCCCATTCATCTCCATGTTCTTACCACCTTGAAATAGTCATGTACATCTGTTCTAGTTAATCGAAGAACATTCTTGTGTTTGTACTACTAACCATACTTCTCATCCACTACCGGCTTCACTATGTTATTCAGTCCCTAGATTATTCTCTAACTTTCTTTCCATTGAAATTTACATCTCTAGACTACCCCTTTAAGTCACAATCCCATTTATAAACCAGCTGTGTTAGTTATACTCACTATAATGTATTACCATCACCTCTATCCATTTCCACACTTTTACAGTCAAGTTAATTAAAAATTCTATATACATTAAGCAACAGTACCCTTTCTCAGCCCCATCCTATCTCCTAGTATACTATACTCTAGGTTTTAACTCCATGTGTTTATTCTTCATATTTAGTTCATATTAGTGAGACCATACAATATTTGTCTTTTTGTGTCTAGCTTATTTCACTCAGCATAATGTCTTCAGGGTTCATCCCTGTTATCATATGTGTCCCAATATCATTTCTTCTTAGCAGCATAGTATTCCATTGTACGGATATACCACATTTTGTTTATCCATTCATCAGTTGATGGACATGGGTTGTTTCCATCTTTTGGCAGCTGTGAGTAATGCCACTATGAATATCGGTGTGCAAATGGCTGTTTGTGTCACTGTTTTCAGTTTTTCTGGATATATTCCTAGTTGAGGGATTGACAGATCATATGGCAGTTCTATAGTTAGCTTCCTGAGGAACTGCCAAACTGTCCTCCTCAGAGGCTGCACAATTTTGCATCCCCACTAATGGTGAAGGAGTGTTCTATTTCTCCAAATCCTCTCCAGCACTTACTATTTTCTGTTTTTAAAAAATAGTCATATTATAAGATGTGAGTTGATATCTCATTGTATATTTGATTAGTACTTCCCTAATAGCTAGGGATACAGAACTATTTTTCATGTGTCTTTTCACCATTTGTATTTCCTCTTTGGAGAAATGTATAAGTCTTTTGCCCATTTTTAATTGGATTTCTTTCTTTTTTATGTTCTATGATTATATAGCATGGAAATCAAACCCTTATCAGATATGTGGTTTCCAAATATTTTCTACCATTGAATGGGCTGCCTTTTCACCTTCTTGACAAAGTCCTTTGAAACAGAAAAACTTTTAAGTTTGAGGAGGCCCCATTTATCCATTTTTTCTTTTGCTGCTTGTGCTTTCAGTGTAAGGTTTAAGAATGTACCCCCTACCATCAGGTCTTCAAGATTTATCCCTACATTTTCTTGTAGGAGTTTTATGGTTCTAGTTTTTATATTTAGGTCTTTCATTTGTTTTAAGTTAATTTTTGTATAAGGTGTGAGATAGGGGTCCTCTTTCTTTCTTTTGGCTATGGATACCCAATTCTCCCATCACCTTTTCTTAAATAAATTGTTCTGCCCTAGCTGAGTGGGCTTGACAGGCTTGGCAAAATTCACTTGACCATAGATGTGAGGGTCTGTTTCTGAACCATCAATTTGGATCCCTTGTTCTATATGTCTATCTTAAAGCCATTACCATGCAGTTTTTTGTTTGTTTGTTTGCTTTTTTAACAAATCAATTTTATTGAGGCATAAATCCATCCAAAGTATACAATCACTAGCATTCAGCACAATCACATAGTTATGCATTCATCACTTCAACTATTTTTAGAGCATTTTTATTATTACAATAATAATAATAAAAGACAAACAAACAAAAAACCTCATTGCCTCTTAATCTCTCTTTGCTTCCCCTGCCAAACATAGCTGCTATTCTGTCTCTCTAGTTTATTTGTATTTCTATGTCGTTAAAATATTCTTATATATGCAATATCACCCATATTCATATTTTGCATGAGGTTTCAATATATTATACAGTCCCATGTTACCTTTTTTAGCTTTCCTTCTAGTAATATACATACCATGCTGCTTTTATCACTGTAGCTACATAATATGATTTAAAGTCCAGAAGTGAGAGTCCTCCAACTTAATTGTTTGGGACTTTCGAGGGATAGGATCATATCTGCAAATAGCAAAAGTTTTACTTCTTCCTTTCCAATTTGAATGCCTTGTATTTCTTGTTCTTGCCTAATTGCTCTAGCTAGAACACTTAGCACTATATTAAACAACAGAAGTGACAGTGGGCATCCTTGTATTGTTCCCTATCTCAACACGAAAGCTTTCACCTTTGAGTACAATGTTAGTTGTGGGTTTTTCATATATGTCCTTTATGATGCTGAGAAAGTTTCCTTCAAATCCTATCTTTTGGAGTGTTCTTATCAAGAAAGGATGCTGTATTTTGTCAAATGCCTTTTCTGCATCAATCAAGATGATAGTGTGATTTTTCTTCTTTGATTTATTAATGTGGTGTATTACACTGATTGATTTTCTTGCATTGAACCACCTTTGCATGCCTAGTATAAAACCTAACTGATCATGATGAATAATTCTTTTAATGTGTTGTTGGATTTGATTAGCTAGTATTTTGTTGAGAATTTTTGCATTCATATTCATTAGGGAAATGGGTCTGTAATTTTCTTTTTTTTTTTTTTTTTGTAATATCTTTGTCTTTGGTTTTAGTGTGATAATGGCTTCATAGAATGAGTTTGGTAGCATTTCTGTTTGCTCAATTTTTAAAAAGAATTTGAATAAGATTGGTATTAAATCTTCTTTAAATGCTTGGTAGAATTCACCTGTGAAGCCATCTGGTCATAGGTTCTTCATTTGGTGTGTTGTTTGATGACTGTTTCAGTCAGTTTACTTGTGATTTGTTGGTTGAGATCTTCTATTTTTCCTATGTTCAGTGTAGGTGGTTCGTATGTTCCTAGGACTTTTTCCATTTCCTCTACATTGCCTGGTTTGTTGGCATACAGTCATTCATAATATCCTCTTATGATCTCTTTTATTCCTCTGGGGTCAGTAGTAATGTCCCCATTTTCATTTTTTATTCTTTTTTTTTTTTTTTTTTTTTTTTTTTTTGCATCTTCTCTCTTTTTTTCTTTGTGAGATTTTGTGAGACTAACACAAAGAAAAATTTTTGTTAATCTTCTCAATGGACCAAATTTTGATTTTGTTAATTCTATTTTTTTTCCTCAATTTCATTTATTTCTGCTCTGACCCTTATTATTTCATTCTTTCTGTTTGCTTTGGCAATAGTTTGCTGTTCTTTTTCTAGTTTCTTCAGCTGTGTAGTTAGGTCATTGATTTTAGCTCTTTCTTCTTTTTTAATGTAAGCACTAAGGGCTATAAATTTTCCTCTCAGCACTGCTTTTGCTGCAACCCACAGGTTCTGATATGTTGTGTTCTCATTTTCATTTGTCTCAAGATATTTATTGAGTTCTCTCACAATTTCCTCTCTGACCCATTTAATAGTGTGTTGTTTAATCTACATATATTTGTGAATTTTCCCTTTCTCTGCCTGTTGTTGATTTCCAGCTTTATTCCATTATGATCAGAGAAAGTGCTTTGTATAATTTCAATCTTGTTAAATTTAGTGAGATCTGCTTTGTGACGCAACATATGATCTATCTTGGATAAAGATCCATGAGCACATGAGAAGAATGTATATCCTGCTTTTTTGGGGTACAGCGTTCTATATATGTCTGTTAGGTTTAGTCCATTTATCATATTATTCAAGCTCTCTGTTTCTTTATAGATCCTCTGCCCAGATTTTCTATCCAATGAGAATGATGTATTGAAGTCTCCAATTATTATATTGTAGAGATATCTATTTCTCCCTTCAGTTTTGCCAGTATTTGCCTCATATAATTTGGGCATCCTATTTAGGTGCATATACAATAATGATTGAATTTCTTCCTGGTGAATTGCCACTTTTATTAATATACAATGTCCTAACTTGTCTCTAACAGCAGCGTTGCTTTTAAAATCTGTTTCATCCATTATGAGTATAGGTATCCAGCTTATTTTTGGTTACTGCATGTGTGGAATATATTTTTTCCAGTCTTTCTCTTTCAATTTATTTGTGTTCTTAGATCTAAGGTGAATCTCTTGGAGACAGCATATAGATGGCTCATGTTTTCTTATCCATTCCACAATCTGTGTCTTTCAGTTGGGGAGTTTAATCCATTAACCTTCAAAGTGATTACTGTAAAGTCAGTTCTTACTTCATCCATTTTGATCTTTGTGTTTTACCTGTCATATCTTATGTTCACTACTTGTTTTTGTACTTTCAGTTTTTTTATTGATATAATCTTCATTTCTAGACTCTCACCATGTCTCTCATTTGTACCTTTCAGGTTGTAGCACTTCCTTCAGTATTTCCTGCAAAGCTGGTCTCTTGGTTACAAACTTTCTCAGAATCTGTTTATCTGTGAATATTCTAAACTTACCCTCATTTTTGAAAGACAATCTTGCTGGATATAAGATTAGTGGCAGGCAGTTTTTCTCTTACAGTATCTTAAATATATCATATCACTGCCTTATTGCCTCCTTGGTTTCTGATGAGAAATCAGCACTTAATCTTATTGGGCACCCCTTATATGTGATGCATTCCTATTCTCTTAGGACTGCATTTCTGCTCTCAGGATTTTCTCTTTATCTTTGGCATTTGATATTCTGATTACTAAGTGTCTTGGAGTAAGTCTATTTGGATTTATTCAGATGAGAGTATGTTGTGATTCTTGGACACAGATATCTATGCCCTTCAATAGGGTTGGGAAATTTCCTACCATTATTTCTTCAAATATTCCTTCTGCCCCCTTTCCCTTCTCTTCTCCTTCTGGGACACCCTTGACATGAATGTTTGCACATCTCTTGCTGCCATTTAGTTCCCTGAGACCTTGTTCAATTTTTTTCATTCTTTTCTTTATCTGTTCTTTTGTATGTTCACTTCCAGAGGCCATGTCTTCAAGTTCCTGATCCTTTTTTCTGCCTCTTCAAATCTGCTGTTATATGCCAATAGTGTATTTTTAATTTCATTTATTGTGCCTTTCATTCCCATAATATCTATTTTTCTATGTATGCTTTCAAAGTCTTCTTTGTGTTCACCCAGTGTCTTCTTAATAGCCTCAATCTTGTTAGCCATGCCATTGAATTTATTAAGGAGATTTGTTTGAACATTTATGATTAGTTGTCTCAATTCCTTTATGTCATCTGGAGGTTTAGCTTTTTCTTTGACTGAACCATATCTTCCTGCTTCTTGATACAGATTGTAATTTTTTATTGGTGTCTTCATATCTGGCTTAACAGATGTATTTATTCTGAGCACAGTTTCTCTCTTTAGTCTAGGGCTCTCTATTTTAGTGGCTTTGGTTCAACTTAATTTGAAACTTTATAGTGGCTTGGTTAAGCCAATCTGAATTTTTCAGCTCTTTTTCATCTGTTTCTTGCCCTTTCTCCCTTGCTGATTACATTGTAGGAGCCAAGGATGCAGTTGGTACTGTAAGCTGTGGAGGCTGAAAGTGCCCCAGGAACCAGTGAAGCTTCTCCCACCTTTCTTGCTTGCCCTGGATAGGGATGGAGCTGAAGCCATGTGCAGTAATCCAAGCAGTGCAGGCCAAG
The DNA here is from genome assembly GCA_026826555.1 of Tolypeutes matacus. Lineage (NCBI taxonomy): Eukaryota > Metazoa > Chordata > Mammalia > Cingulata > Chlamyphoridae > Tolypeutes > Tolypeutes matacus. The sequence continues at coordinate 186,414 of JAKSZT010035887.1, read as the reverse complement.
ACCATCTCTAGTTGCCCAGAAAAACTGATGAAGCTTCACATCCCTTCCTCCCCACCTGGGGTGGCGATCGAACCGCAGATGAGGCAGCAAACTAAGCTGTGCTGGTCAGAACTGACCATAGTTGCCCAGGCAGACTAACAAAGCACTGCCCCGATCCTCCCCTACCAGGGATAAAGATGGAACCTCAGAAATGCCAAGCATTCTTGTCCATGTGGGCTGAAAGCACCTGCAGTTGCCCTGAGTAACTCCTTACTCTGCCACCATCTTGCCCCTTCCCCTGAATGTACCATTTTTAACAACACTTAGCACTAATCACAATTAAAATTTATCAGTATCTGTTCTCTTGACATCTGGTAGCATTGTACCCAGGTACTTGCTGTGAGAAGATAAATTAACCACACTGACCTGCCAGCCCCTGAGTTCTCTTATAAGACTCCTTCCTCCACTTCTTGCTCACCACCCACCTCTGTCTCCATGGAGCTCCAGGAGAAGCATGGTGTGCTAGCTCTGCCTTGGATGCAACAAAACACCCAAAGCTGAATGTGGGAGTGGTTTGAAAGAGCTCATATTTTTAGGGAGCTGAGCAACTGCTAGAGAGCCCATAAAAACATGGACACTTAGGAAAGTCTGGAACTTTGGGTCCAATGCCAGCAGATAGGAAACAGAGACCCAGTTCATAACAAATGATTGATACCAGCAACCAGTCCAGAAAGAGGAAGCTGGATCAGGAGTCCAGGTCTGCCAATAAGTATGAACATACCTTGCCACGAGCAAAAGAAAATCTGACTTTCAATGGCTTAAAGTAATAAGGTTAACACATCTGCTCCCCCATTATATATCACACCACACCTCCACATCCATCTATAAGTCAAAGCTGAAGAGAAAAACGACAATGCATATGTTTCTTGCAAGTCCAAGTACGCTATTTACAAGAATAAGAATCAATAAGAAACCATAACTTTTCAGATTCCCTGATGCATCTCCCAACCCCCATGACAACATAATATTTTCAAAACAAAGAAATTCAAATAACCAATATGCTTTAGAGTAATTTTTCACCCTCACTAGCATTTTTAATTAGACAATAATAAAATATCAAAGTATCAATAAGCAAAAAATGTATAAGATGCATTTATAAGTGCTAATGCTTAAACAGGATGTCCATAAGAATGTTGAAACCAGCACTGTTCATGGATCATGGATATGGGCTTTTTATTTTGCATTTTTAAGAACCTCCATTTATAAAAAATACAGCATTAATAATTAGCTCTATGTATACCTGTTATTTAAGGCCTGTGTCCTTTATGATATTGAAGTGGTGGTTCCAATAAGTAAATGTTCTCGTTTCAATAATTGTTAGGTATGTTTAATATTCCCCCAACATTGCCTCAGTAGTAATACAAGTTTAATAATGCTGATTTTCAAAGAAGCTCAGAACCTATGTGATAAATAAATCATAACCATCAAAGAGAGCGAATCTCCTTTTCAAAAGGCCTGGAGTTGGCCTGTGTCTTAGCCTCTCTGAAATCTAACTGGTACCCGATTACTTGAGATAACTTTTATATGAGAAGGCGATTGGGCTATGCTGATCTATGAGATTCTATGTCAGACCCCTTCCTCCTAAACCCTGTTCTCTACCTACCTTCCACCCTCCACACTGGATGCTCCCCCAGTAGAAACAAGGAGTGCTAGCTTGGCTTTGGCTGCAGATGAAAAATCCAAAGATGAGTATGGGACTGGTTTGAAGTAATTCTTTGACTTGGTACTGAATGATAACAAGTTCCTTCTAACCAGTTTCAAAGAAATGACGTCATGAAGCATCTGAACATGAACCTTGGGCAACTACTGCCAGGAAAGGAAATGTTCATTGTGACAAAATGCAAATTTAAAATTTGATTCACTTGGCATCTAGAAGCTAATACTCAACAGTTGCACTCAACTTGTTATGTAGGGCTACAATTTGCAGCAAGTCATACCTGCAGGTGGCCAGCGTAGTGTAGAGTCCCATGTCTCCAAATGAAGACACCTGGCTCAAGGCTATTTGATTTGTCTGTGGGCATAAGTTGCAATGCTTTATCTGCTTGCAATTGATAAACTTTTCTCTGCTCGTTCACATGTCCTGGATTATTTGCAGGATTTTGAAGTTGGATCAGAGATGAAGTTGCCATGGTCCATGTTCTTTCCTATAGGTTGACTCCCTTGTTATTATCAAATGTAAAAGTGTGCCCTTACCGAGGGTGATAATTCAAAAAAGTTTAACAAGCAAGATAGAAGCAACACCCAATCAGAACAGAAACCAGCTGGTATGACATAACAGTGAACGTCAGCAAATTGACAACTCTGGCCCTGGAATTTCCTATATAAATTTTGTTTTTTAAGTTTTAAACTGTATTTTGGTAGATTTTAGAGAGGGCATTTAAGGTAATACTTGTTCACTTTACCAACTTTATCAGAAGCCTCTAACAGTTTCATTTAAAATGAACTTAAGCAGGTATCCGAAGCTTTAATTCACCTTGTAGATTACACTGGTTGAATCACTACCTTCCTGATGGTTATCAACTGAATGACTTAGAACCATGGAGAGGATCTAGGACATGTGATAACAAAGGACCTGGCCTAGCAAAGGCACTCCATGAATGGCTGTTCTGCTCAATGCACATGTGAGCAAGATAAATATGCAACGGTGTTCAATTCTTTGCTGAGGTCACCATCATTAGGAAATACACAAAATCTCTATTAGTTGGGGTTCTCTAGGGAAACAGAACCAACAGGATATATAGGTTATAGATATAGATAGATATAGATTAGATATAGATATAGATATAGATATAGATATAGATATAGATATAGAT